>JANHAO010020795.1:0-12722 GCA_026873985.1 Saraca asoca | reverse complement strand
CGACGAGGCATGTTTACATCAGAAAGCTCTGAGTACAAAGCTAGGTGAAACGCAAAGCAAAGATGCTGGAAAACCCTAAAGAACAGGCTAGTTGAGGAGCAAAAAAGACTCCAAAAAAAATGGAAGAAGAGGCCAGTCATGAATGGCCGCGTTTTGAGATCTGCACACCTCTGCATTTCTTCTTCAAATGCTCGAACAGTGGCAGTGCAGCATCCCTTCGACCACCTGCACCTCCTGAAGGAATCAAATCAGGAAGCCTCAGGGGCTTGGCTGGCCAAACCATCGCCTCACGGCGGAGTTGAGAGGACGTAATGATGGATACATACAAGAACCTTCCACGTTACCGGAGAAATAAACCTTCGGAACCTAATATGCAGCAGACCATACACGCCTCCGAAAATAGCCAGAACTTCGATGGTCGATCGTCAGGGTACTCCATGATGAATTTTTTGAATGATAAAACCTGAAGAGGGGCTCTCCCTTAAATGGAGAAGGAAACAGCTCACCAGTGTGTCCAAATCCTTCTCCTCCCAATCGCCTGCCTTAATGATCTCGAAAGTGGATCTATTCAAATGACCAGATAAGCTTTGACAAAAACAAGGCCTGGGAAAGGCAAAGACGGTTCCAGAAGGGAAACTTTGACCGATCAAGTACTCAACTCCCGACCCGTTTTACAGGTCGAGAGTTGGGGGGCTTATGTGTTATACACAGAAAACGATCGCTCGAATCGTTATCCGCAGAGTACTCGAAGGATCGACGAGACCTCACTGCAAGACGATGTAACGAAGGGCACGACAGCGTCCCTATGACACAGTGGGTAAATAGTCGCGGGAACCACCTCGGCGAAACAGTCAATCGCTGTGCCCGATGCTCATCACCGCGCCTCAGCAGACACTTAGACTCCTCGCTCAAGACATCCAGTGACTCGCTTAGCAGGAGCGTGCCTGCTGCCAGCCTGGATAGCCTACTTTATGGGCTATACTCTGCAATGGTTGACTTGCAGTCTTTTCAACGTCTTCTCCCATTTATTACTTGATGTAAAACAACTGTAGCTTGTAATTAATATATGTTCCCCTCCTCCTTTTATAAAAGGAAGAGGGCCTATAGGAAAAAGGAGGAGGCTCACCGACATGTAAAAAACTCCATCCAGGAGGAGACCAAAAACCTGTAATCTCTCTGATATATTACATTCACCGTGGACGTAGGGTCCAGCAGGGTCTGGATTTGGCCGAACCACGTTAAACCGATGTCCGACCCTCCTCTCATCTCTCCTTCTGCTCTTCCTCCTCTCGTCTTCATTCATGCTTTTGCCTTAACTAGACCGGACGCAGGCCTGAGATCCCGGAAGAATCCCCCGTTGGTCGGAGTTTGGGACATGACCAAAATCCGACGTCAACAAATAGAAATGATTTTATTTATTTGTAAATAAATTTTAATATTTCCAAATTATAAAAAATGATGATTTGAATTGTCTTACAATTAATTTATTTTGTTTGAAACGTTACAAAATGCATAAAAGTTAATTAAAGTATAGATTTTGAAAGTAATGTGATAAATAAAATTACTATAAAGGGATACAATAATTAACATAATGTGTGCTTTATACTAAATAAAGTAAGTTTTAATGAAATTTCATCAAATATGACTTGATTTTAAAATTCAAAAATTTTACATAAAACATAATCTGCTAAAGAACGGAATTATTAAGTTACTTAAGTATAAATAATTATTGGGAAATTTCAATAATGCAAAAGCGTATAAGTAACAATAATTTAAGATTAAAGAAGTAGTAAATAGAAAAATAGATATTTAACGTAGTTTAACTTTTAGTCTACTTCACAAACAATGACAAAAAACAAATCAGCTAAGCAAACAAGAAAGAGGATACAAATAATATAATAGTTTTCAAATCCATATCTTAAATACATGTAAAAATATTTTATAGTATATATGTTTTTCACTCTTAATAATCACAAAATAAATAAGAGCTAATTGTAAGATCTTAAGAAACTCTCCATAGAGAATTACAAAAACAAATTCTCTTTTGCTTCGAATAAACCTTGTATAATATAAATATTTCTAAACTAAAATCATTTATCAAATTATAAGTCTAACTTGATTTAATATTAAACAATATGATATATTTAATTTTGATTAGAGTTTTTATCTAATCAAAAGTCAAACTTAAATAAGATGAAGATATAAATAAGAAATTATCCTATTTTATAAAAATAGAATCTGGGTCAGAATCTCAACAATTTCCCTTTGACTCAAATTCCATTATCCAAAAAGTTTTTAAACTCTGAATCTAGTAGTTTCAGATCAAGATTAAGTAGTTCCATCAAATTTTAGTCATCTTATCCATAGACAAGAATTGTCTTCAAAACTCTACTACTAGTGGAGCACTAGTACTTTACACGTTCATCAAATTTTCTTCATCTTCTTTATAAAGAGTTCTTTTAGCAAAATTACTAGAGATATATAAACAGAGTTATTTAAAAAAAATCTGGACTTAATATAAAACTCCAAAACAAATTCATGTTAATTCTTTTTTAATCAAACTGTATGCAATACTAAACCAATAAAAATCAACAAATCTAAGTAAAACCTAAATCAAAACCTAAACACAGTAGAACCAAGCTCTGCTACCACTTGTTAAGAAATTTCGACAATGCAAAAGCATGTTGGAATAATTCAAGATCAAATAAGTAACAAATAATAAGACAGAAATATTTGATGTGGTTTAGTTTTTAACCTACACTATGGATGAAAACAAGAAACAAACTCACTAAGTAGATAAGAGAGAAAATATAAATGATATAATAGTTCTCAAACTTACATATCAAATACACTAAAAAATATCTTATAGTGTATATGTTATTCATTTTCAATCATTACTAAAATAATAAGAGCTAATTATGAGATCTCAAATAACCTCTAACATGAAATTATAAAAACAAACTCTCTCCCCCTGAACAAATCTTACATAACACAAGTATTTATAAACTAAAATCCTTAACCAAAGGATAAGTCTAACTTAATTTTAATAATAAATAATAGAATATATTTAAATTTGATTAAAATCCTTATTTAATCAAAATTCAAATTTAAATAAGATAAAGAGATAAATATTTAATTATCCTATTTTACAAAAATAAATTTTGGGTCAAAACCCCGACAACAACATTGTGATATATGTTCAACTATAAGTGAATTCAATTCTTATTTTTTAAGATACAATGCAAGAATGAGATAATTATTTTTTTATAATAATTGATTACAAACAATTAATTTTTGAAGTAGAATTAATTTTAAAAGATTTCTACAGATTAATCAAATATGTCAAAACAATCACTCAATCATGTGGTTATAGAATTCACTCAATCACATACGTACTTATAGAATGACTCTGTCTCATTCAATTATGATGTCAAGCCACATTTACCCTTTGCTTAGATTTGCAGAAAATTGAAAGAAAGAAAAATGAAGGGAAAGAAAAGGGGTTGAAGATTCCATTTTCCCTTGCTTGGTTTCAAATGGAAAATAGGAAGAAAAAAAAATGGATGTGATTCATACAAAATTTTTCTTAACAAACATGGAGAGAAAATGAGAAGAAAATTGGAAGATCCAACTTTTGGTTCTCGTTGCAGTTGTTTTTATCATTATTGCTAGTCTAGCTTTTGCTCAATTTTCATGGGCAACTAGAGCAGTCCATAATTGTTCCTTAGTCTCAACTACACTAACAAAACAGAAAATCACCAACCACACATGAAACCAATTACGGAGGAAACAATGAATGTCACAAATCGAGGAACAAAGAGATATGGGGGCTTTTTCAGGGAATTCCTGGTGCTGTAATATTTTATGGGGCCTATAAGGTGGAAATAAATTGCAAAAATATAATTTTATAGCTACCAATTAGAAGATGCCAAGAAAAATATAGTAAATAAATATAATATTTTAACTAAATATAAATGGTTAGAATATCAACCATTTAATTATATTACAACCACACATGTAGGATAGTCTTGTGCAAATAACGTGTTAGTCTAGGAAAAAATAAAAATTGGAAGAGAGTATATATATAATTTTTAAAAAGTTAAAGAAGGTAAAAATGTAAAAAAATAAATAAATAAAAATTTAAATTTATTATTATGTAATATGATTATACTAAAAATAAGGATGACGTGACGTTACAGAATAATGCTGATATAACATTATTAGAAGAAAAGGTTTTGCGAAGGACTTATTTTAATAAGGATTATATATAAGAAGCTTTTGTTTAAACTTATGTTTAAGATTCTGTTTATTCTATTTCATATAATACTGCCAATTGCTTCATTTTCCCTTCTTTTTTTTTTTCTTCGTAAGATTATTAACTCCTTTCAATTAACAAAAAACAAGCCATGATTATAAACATGATACAAGAATAATAATTTATAAACAAATTAATATAAGATTTCATATGACAAACTGATTTATTTTGAGGATAAAATTGTCAGCAAAAGTGAAAATAATTTTCTTTCCTCTCATTTTTCTACTGAAACAAGCAAAGGAAAAAAAATTTCTTCCTATTTTTTTTCCTCTTATTTTCTATCTAACTAAACAATAAAATTACAAATTCTTTTCTACTCATTTTCTTTCCTTTGTTTTTTTCCTTCTTCTAAGCAAAGGGTTAATGATTTCAAATAGTGGATAAGTCTATAAAATTTTGGTGAATTTGAACTTCCTTTCCATATAACTTGAGCTGTTGAAATGAACTCAGCCTATAAGTCTGTAAAAAAAATACGAAATAGGATCCATAAAATTAACATCAGCTAAAATGTAGGCTTGAGTTGGTTTAGTTCGTCGGATTCGTAATTCGTGCAAATCGGACCCAATATTCCCTAAATAGGTCCATTTTTTAATTTTTATTTTTACATTCTCACATTCTTAAATTTGAATATGTCAGAGTATACATTTGTCAAACTTCTATACCTTCTTTATTTTCCTTGGAGAGTTAATAAAATATATAAAATCTATTCCTGTATTGAGAATTGCGTGCCAAACAATTTACATAACTTTTTTTTATTCTGTGAGATCTTTTTGAAATGTTTTTAAGTTTTTTTTAAATATTTATAGGCTTTGAAAATGTTATAAATCTATGATTTTATAATATATAATTATTGCTTTTAGTTTAACATTGCTTTGAAAAAGCTTTATACAATTAAAAAAAACATAAATAGTTCATGAACGGGTAGGGATGGCAATGGGTCAGGTTTGAGCGAGTATGTCAATATCTATACCTGTATCCGTTAGAAAATTCTTTACTCACACCCTGCCCGTACTCGTGAAAACTATAGCAGGTTCAAATACAGATTTGTACCCGCAGGTATACCCATCGAAGAAAATGAATTGCTGGAGACAAAGAAGGAGAAAAATGATGGTTGGCTTTGCTAGATAGCGAAAGTTGAAGCATATCAACACCAGTGTGGAGGATGGAGGAGATGCAACTAGGTTTCAGGCATTGCAGAATTTCCAGGGCCAAGAAAAGGATGACCACCAGAAGAAGAAGGGGTTGGTTGAAACTCGCTGATCTGGAACGAATTGGTTGGCCAGAGCAGAAGATCGCATGGAGCCTATGATGCACCGACACTTCATATAATAGCCATATCCACGTGTCAGAAACATTCCCGTTTCTGACACTTCTCGACACCGATACTTCATTTACCATGTAAAAATAGCCCGACACTTCTGAAAATGCCGTGTCCCCGTGTCCGCGTTCCGGTGTCCGTGTGATGGAGCAATAGTACGGAAGGCACTGGAGAAGTTTTGGGAAGCAGAGTAATCATGCCGAAGGGAGAAACTAGCCTGGGAAAATATATACATAAAAGAAAATAGGAAAAATTATGGTTTGACCCCATGAACTTTTCATCGACTTTAAATAGATTCTTACTGAAAATATGAAATTATGTTTTGGCCCCAACAAAAAATACTAAAATTTCATTTCAGTCCCTCATCTAATCATTTTTTTTATGTATTACATATACTACTCAAAACGACGTTATTTTGAGTAGTGTTTATATAAAAAAAATAAAGATTTTTATTTAAATGAGTATGGGGATGAATATTTTCTCATACCTGTACTCGTAACCATACCTATTATGGGTATGATTTTCATACCCATACCCACCCACGAATACTTTTTCTTATACCCATATCCACAGGTAAATGGATACGTAGGTAAAATTGCTATCCCTATGAATGAGTCTATTGAATCTGCAGATAGAACATTCCAGGATTTGAGCTTCCATTTGGACAATTCACAATTTTTATGGACCCTTTCAATTCGATCAATTTATTATGGGTTTGTGCATATCGGTTTGCAGACAAATTAGGCGGGTTTGTTTAATAACACTATGATTAACTTTGTATAAAAGTATTTTTTTAGCTAAAAAACCAAAACAAATATATTACTTACTATGTATTACATATTAGGGCAAAATACAAATAACCTTTTTAAAGTAAAACTTAGTGTCATATAATGGCCTAAAATCTCAAATCTTACAAATAATCTTTCTAAAATTTTCAAAAAACTTAAAATGTTAAAATTCTAATAAAAAATAGAAAAATACATGTAAGCCATCAATGACTATTTCTAAGTGTTTTTTACATGAATTCTAACCAATTTATGGGTGTATTTTCTTTTGAACTAAATTATTACCATCTAAGATTAAATCTTTAATGTGTTTATGGCATGAAACTAAGAATGCAAACAAGTCAAGCTATATGTGACCAACTCGAGATTGACTCGCAAAAAATTTGATTCGAATTCAATTTTAAAAGAGTTAAGCCTAAACAAACCGAGCTCGATTAATTTACGAGCCATAATTGAGCCTCATATTATTTGAATCGAATTATTGGTGAATCTAAACGAGTCTAATAATAAAAAATATATATTTTATATTATATAATAATAAAATATATAAATAATTCAATTATAGTAGTAATTGTTGAGTCTCATATTGCTTCGGTTGAAATAATTAGTTTTCTAGTATGTTAGGGTGTAACTGTTGATATTATGTAATAGTTGTGTAGGTATTTTGTGATGAACTTAATGGTTATAGAAAAACCTTATATTAATAAGTAAAATAAGATAAAATTTTGGTGTTTGGTTTATTTGTGAAAGAGAAGTTTTTATATGCTTAAATTTAAATGAAATGATAAATTACTCGTGTAAGGTTGTATTAGCTCATTTAAGCTCATATTCAATCCAGATTCAAGCTCAAATTCAAATATTTTAAATTCAATAAGAAATTTAGATTTAATAACATACTACTTATGTAAGCTCACTTAAATTTATTTAGACTCGTATTTGAGTTGAGCTCAAACTTGAGCTTAAATTTCTTAAGCTTAATAAGATTGAGCTCAAACTCGTATGCATTTATTATTGGTGAGCTCAAATTTAAGTATGCATATGTTCGGCTCAATTTGACTTGTTTGCACCCTTAAGCATGACTAAAGGCAAATCTTTTAAATAAATTATTATTGAAATTTTGTTCAATTGCATTTAGGAATGTGAGATATGTGTTTTTTTTACTATTATTTTGAGTTTATTGTACTAAAAACATAGTTGGAAAGAATCAAGTGATTCATCTACCTTTTCCTATTTCTTTAAACTGAGATTTTGACATTTTCAATATTTTTAAAACTTCAAAGGATTATTTGAGGATTTAAAATGTCAAGGGAGTTATATAATGCTATACCTTAGTTTAAGGAGCTTTTTTGTATTTTACCCAAAAAATTAAGCTTGCCCAAGGTATAAGTTATTGTGTAACGGTATTAGTAATTAAGTATAATATAAGATAATTAAATTGATAATTATAATTGTTTGAGGGATTAATATTTCATATATGATTTTACAATTTTATTTATATCGACGTACATACAATTTGGTTGTGTATCTCATATTTTTTTGTAAGCGCAATGAATAACATGAATATTAAAAAATACAAGACACATTATAGTTCTTCATATACACAACAATGTTTGATAACACAGACTAGAACAGTAGACGGTCTAACTGTCAATCGCAATATTTTTTGATTCGAGCCAACCCAAAAAAATTAGTCTAGCAATACAACTAATTTGAACCGACATAAAGCGTTAAAAGTCAATTCCATTTAAAAAATCGGCCACATCATTTTTTATTTTTTATTTTTTGCTTTTAAACTTCTCTTTTGTTATTGAGTTAAGTTGGCCTACTAAGTTTATATATAATTAAAAATTAACAAAAAAAAATTTAACACCTAATTAATTAAAAAAATTACTAATTTGCTTTATTTCTTTTAATCTTTTATTTTTAGCTTAAATGTACCTTTGATTCCCTTAAAATACAAATTGGATAATGTTGGCCCCCTAATTCATTTGACTTGATTTTGGTTTCACTAAATTATTAATTTCTCCTATTTTCATTAATCTTGACTTTCCATTCAAATCTTGATAAAAATTACTGGCATGGTGTTTCCTTATGTCTATGTCAAAACATAATTTGATATGGCATATTGCATATGTGATGTGCCAAAAATTAATTTCATGTGGCTACTTGTGCAATTGACCTAAGCTTCGCTCCCAAATTTTTCAAGAATGAAATCCTCCCCAAAATTATCCCAAATGAAATCTCCCAAATCTGACTAGTGGTCAAAGTCTAACTATGAAATATGAAATCGAGCCTTAGAGCAAACAAAATATCTTGATTTTGGCGAGTGAGCACAGAAAATAACTTCAAAATGGCTCTTTCTCAAACTTGATGTCAAATAAGCATCCATCCTCAATTTTCTTGAAGGTTGCTTCTTCCTCATTCAATTGCGTCGGAAGGGAGGGGCTTTTCTTCGTCGAAGAACAAGTTCTCGGGATGGTAGAAACATCTTATCATGTTGGTGAAATGTCTTGAGTTCTTCAAATTTTTGGAGATTTTATTCTTATATGAAGTTTTTGAAGCAGGATTATGACTTGAATCAATGAATTGTTTTGATGAAGACGTCCAATTTAAGGTGGGCTCATCGGAACAACTTGATGAAACCGTTGCTGGTTTTGTCAGGTGGTTGATGTTAAAAGCCCTAATTGATACATTTAGGATAATTTTGGGAGAGATTTCATTCTCAAAAATTTTGGGATAGAAGCTTAAGTCAATTGCACAAGAAGCCTGATTAGATTAATTTTTGCCACATAACTATGCAAATGCCACGTCAAGTTATGCCATATTATATAGGCATTAACAATTTCTGTGAAGATTTGGATAGAAAGTTAAGTTTGGATGAAAATTAAACAAATTATAATTTAATAGGACCAAAAAATAAGTAAAAGAAATTATGGAACCAAAATCATCTAATTTATATTTTAGGGATCAAAAGTACATTTAAGTCTTTATTTTTTTTATAAATTGCATATGAGAATGTTCATAGGGCAAGTAAGCTATTATTTAATTTTTTCAATAAATTTATATAACTTTTTATTTATTACATCTTCTGTTTTAATCATTAATTTAACCTCTTGAACTAATAGAATTATAAATCAATAATTTTTCCTATTCGTTATCTAATTTGATTGATAAAAATATACTTTTAATTCCTTAATTTTAATCTTATCTTTTAAGTTTTATTTAAAATAAATTTATCCTTAATTTTTTAAAAACATATAATGTTACACACTAATCTGTCTTTATTTGATTTTTTAACGGAGGTTGCATACATAACATCTAATTCACCACCTTACATGGTTAAAAGTGGCTTCACATGCTTATATAATTTTTTTCCCCCTTTTCTTTCTCTCTCTCTCTTCCATGTCTTTCATTTTTCTAATGCGTCTCTTCCTCTGAACTTCAAGTCCAAGCAATAGCATTCAATTGGCCCATAAACTACCATTTTCATCCATCAAGTTTTTGCAATATTGAAACATTCCTTTTCGATTTAATAAAAAAATAAATGTAATTAGAAGAGTTATATTGTAGTGATACTTCTTTAATTTAGTGAATGTGTTAAGTTAAAGGTTTGGTCAATTTGAATCAACATAAACATAAAAAGGAAATAGAAAATAAAAATCATTGATAGTTCTAGAAATTCTATTCAATGCTAAATAGAAGAAAGAGAAAGAGAATGAGGCCAAGAGAATACTGAGAGTTTGAGAGAAAGGGACGATTAGAGAGATATTTAGAGAGTGATAACTTTTGGCAACGCTATAGTGGAGGCATTTAGTGGGAGTGAGGGAGAGGAGACTAAGTCAATGAGAGTGAAAGTGGATAAGAAATAGGGAGAGATTATAAGAAAATAGAAAATATGAAAGAGAAAAAAGAAAAAAAATAAAAATCATGGGTCTATTTGGTAACTATTTTTAAAAATAATTTTTTATTTTTAAAAACAGTTTACTGTTTTTAAAATAAAAAAATTTTGTTATGAAATCCTGTTTTAAAAACTGTTTTTGAAAACAACTCTGAGCTGTTTTTAAAAATAATTTTTAAAAACAGAAAAATAGAACAAATTTTTAAACAGGTCCCATATAATCCTGTAGAGTCACTTTTTGTGATGTAATATGTCAAGTTATATGTTACGTAAGCATCTCCTTTTAAAAAACTAAAACGGATTTAGGTTAATGAGTAATAATGAATATTTTTGAAAAATTAAAAAATAAATTTGCTTCAAATACAATTTAAGGAACAAGATTAAAACTGTAGTAAAAATTAAAAGACTAAAAATACATTTTTATATATCTGAATTTTAAAACATTGATACAAGGATTTAGTATATCTTGAATGTAAACTCGATTACACGGTTGTGCATGAAATATAAACGGCAGTTTGAGCAGTCTCATTCAATTTGCAACCGGCACGGCACTTCTACAGAATGAGTCTTATTCATGCTTTACTACGCGTGTTAATGACTCACTTCTCACTACCAATGAGGTAACTGTCGCACTGTCGCATTCCCCAACTGTCTATATAACCAATCACCATTTCTTACTTAAAAAATTTCATAATTTCACAATTCCGGATAAGATTAGAATGTTCAATTAATTTCTCCTCACGTTACTAATTATGATTAACTATTATTTGCAGTGATTTAATTAATATCTTACGCATCCGTAATTAATTGGATTTATCAAGATTTACTGTACGCTTTTCCCGTCCGAAGTTGTTAAAAATTATGTTTTAACTATTTAATTAGTGTTTTGGTTTCTTACACATCACAAATTAATTGGAATTGCCAAATCTTAGAAGCTACTGCCTCCCAAAGTTCAGAAGCATTTTTATTGATATTATCATGACTTTTCTCAATTAAAATTTAACCATTTTAAATTAGTATATCAAATTACTTATTTTATTATTACGCTTTGCACGTTACTTATATGGGAAAAAAATATTTATTTGACATCGTGTTTCATAAATTTATTATTATTATTATTAATTTAAGGAATGAATATATGTATTTTTTGTGGTATTATAAAAAAATATTATTATTCTTGATTAATTTAATTTTTTGTCACTTTTATCCTTGATATATAGGAAAATCCTTATACGATATATATAAAATATATTTTATGATAAATTATTTTTTAATTGATTCATACCTATTAAATATATTATTTAATTCTTTTTTTTTTTTCTGATCATCAACTTATAAGAAATAACAATGTGTGCAACGGCAATAATAATAATAAGTAATAATAATACACTTATTTTTTAATCTAAGATTATCTATTTTTTAATAAACATTTATTATAACTATTTCTTTCTTAAAAGAAAATCTAATAACAAATAGATTATAATTATTTATTTCTTAAAAATTTAATAAGTATAATAAATTATAATTATTTATCTTTTAAAAAAGATTAATAAATATAATAAATTATAATTATTTATTAAAAAAATTTAATAAATAATAAATTATAATAATATTTTTAGACAAAAAATATGATAAATAATATTTTAAAATCTAAAATATTATTAAAATAAATTAGAAAATATATCTATATTTTTATATGTCATTTTATATATAAATATCAAATAATAAATAATTAATTTTATCAAATATTTTTATACAAACAAATAATATTATCAATTGACAATTAATTATAAACTAATGTAATCATTGTCAAACAAATCTTGATGACAAATATCAAATAAGACGGTTGTCATTGTGCCATTAGTCATGCGTTAATTGGGTAATGATCAATTTGATCCTTAAATAATAATTATATACATGGCATGTCAATTAAAACTTGACAGTTATTAAATTGACTAATCAATTGACAATCTAATACAAATTAACAATTAAAATGAGCTCCATTAACTTGTCTTAACTTTGACATTTATAATGGGCTTAAAATATGCCATTTTAATCATCTTAATCCATATTATATTCATTTTTTTTATTTAAATTAAGTTGAAGTTTTTGACTATTTTCTTCTCTACATACAAAATTTATATAACCTTTTAATATATTAAAAAATATAAAAAATTAAATAAAAATTATAATTTTCATAAAACTTTTCAAAAAATAAGTGCTTTGGAATATGTACGGAAGCTAATCTCTTGATTGACACAATTGTACAGTGTAATTTATTATCCAACCCATTAAATTACAAGCAGCAGTGATACTCTTCCGGCTTAAATATAACTTTGTTTCCTCTAAATTAGTAATGGACTAAAGTTTGGTCCTCATAATTTGAAAATCTTAATTTTGGGCACT
>JANHAO010020794.1:0-12726 GCA_026873985.1 Saraca asoca | reverse complement strand
CTTTTCAGTTATTTTTCAACATCCAAAACTAATAAGTAGTGATGTAAAACTCGTTTGGGGTTAACAATCTCTTTTAAGGCTAACACCATCGATTCCTATAAGAAAGTTACCAGTCTGGGACATTAGGCTAGGAAAAATTTTAAATTCCATTGCCTTTTACATTCAATGTAGGTCCAATATTTCCTTATATGACACCCTTTTTCCTTGAAATCTATATGGTGAGATCATAAAATTTATTATGCTAAAAGTTCTTACTATATTTCTTGTCAAGTGGAAGAGATATCCAAAAAAAAAAAAAAAAATCAATATCAAAGTATGCCTAACCCTTAGTTTATCAAGGAGCATATAGACACTCATAACAATGGTAGTAAGGATTTAATCTTTCATTCTTTGTGAAACTTGCTGTTTTCACTCTCTTAATCATCTAGAATTGCCATCAAAATTTTTTGTCCCAACTTTTATTGCCATTTGTTGTCTATTTTGATAACTTTCCAAACTTGATTTGGTCTTCAAATGGGATTTTTTATCTAGGCATCAACATTTGAAACTTTCTCTTAGCCAAAATGTTCTAGTCAACCCTTTCACATGAAGTGTACAATTGTGCTTAAGAATTTTTTAGGTAAGTTTGTTAGATTTTTTTAATGGATGTATACATTGCTTATATATAAGTAATAATAATTGTACATTATATGCTATCATGAGGTTTGACCTAAATTAAAATGATCTAATAAATTTTAAGGTTAAATAGGTCTAAATCATCTCCTTAAGTGTAGGCTTTTATGCGTAAAGACCCTAAAGTATTATTTCTTATTTATGATGGGCAAATTGGGAATAAGAAAAGTTAAGAAATATATAAAGTGGCTATGGTCTCCAAGATTTGCACAGGGTTTTTATTTTCTAATATCCCATCATTAGAAAATAAAGAGTACTTCTTCTTAAAAAATTCATACTATCAATTTGGAAGATCAAAAGCCATGAAAACCACAATCACGTCACCTCTTGTGGATTCAAGCATGCTTCTGATTTAGTGTATTCTTCTTGATGATTGAACATGAAGGATCTAGGTTTTAATAATGGATTTTATTATTTTTTTATCATGATTAAAGTTTACTAACATTTGGTATCATAGTGATCTTCATGTTGAATTATTGAGAAGCAAGTTTATCAATTTGGCTTGTTATATAATTGTTATGATTATCTAGACAAGGATTGACTTCTTTAATATATAATGATTGTGCGTTTTAAGGCTTGGATTCAAAAAGCATATATTATAGATTCAGTACAATGACCTAATGTCAAAATCTATTTATCTATATATCCTTGTCCCGTAATTTCTTTTTCATTTGCAAAATCAATAAATTTTGAATATCTTTGTGGGTATACTACTTTATTGAAGTTCAAGACTAAATAATTTTTTTGCAAATATATATATGGATTCATATTCAAAATTTGGCATGTTTTATTCTTTCTTCTTTAGGTATTTTATATTTTAAATTAATTGATTAAAGCAACATGTTACCAAAGTAAGGTTATTATTTGAAATATTTAGGTGGTTGTGTATTTGGGTTTCATGCAGATAATGACTAGCCTAAAGGAAGGTTATTATTTGGCCAAAGTCAAACACACCTATGGTGACAAATATGTGACCATTATTCGGTTTTCCATATGAACATTATGTTGATCCAAAGAAAGACTTATTATTTGATAGGGATTTTTTATCAATATTATTACACCTAGAGTGTCACTTACAAGTTGATATTTTTGTCCAAAGACTAAATGTCAATGTTGTTCTAGGTATCTTGTGATGAGATGTGCAATTATTTGAATTTGTTAATCACATTGAATTCATATTTTGATTTTTGAGCTTTTTGCTTTGTTTATTTTGTTTTGAATTCAGTGATTGCTTATGCAACTACAATATCTGCATACACTAAGTTCATCCCTGTGCTTAATAGCACAAACTTTAAGAATTGAAAAGAGAATGTCATTATTGTTCTTGGTTGCATGGATCTAGACCTTGCTTTTCAAGCTAAGCGTCCCCCTGCTCTTACAGATGCAAATTCCTATAATGATAAGAAGGATTTGGAGAAGTGGATTTGATCAAATCGTGTAAGTCTTATGATCATGAAATGTTCAACTTCGGAAACATTTAGGAGCACAATGTTCAAAAAGATTGGTGCCAAATTGTTCCTAAAAAACTTGAGAATCATTTTGCCAACATGAAAAGGTAGAGACAAGTACTTTGCTGGGAAGTCTTGATTCCATGAGATATAAGGGCCAACGGAACACTAGGGAGTACATCATGGAAATGTCTCATCTTGCATCAAAACTAAAGGTAAAAAAGTTAGAGATATTTGAGGACTTACTTGTACATTTGGTTTTGATCTCTCTTCCTACACAATTTAGTCAATTCAAGCTCAGTTATAATTGCCAAAAGGAGAAATAGACTCTTAATGAGCTCATTTCACATTGTGTACAAGAAGAAGAGAGATTGAAGCAAGAGAAGACTGAAAGTGCTCATTTGGCTTCAACCTTTAAAGATAATAACAAGAAGAGGAAGAAGACAAGGAAGTTGTAGTTGCTCCATCATAGAAAAAGCAACATAAGGAATAAAAAGAGCAAACTAAGGAATTTGCTTGCAAAATCTGTGTAGATACTTCTCACAAGAAGAAATAATGTAGCAAGTATCACGCTTGGTTTGTAAAGAAAGGTACGCTTCTTAATTTAGTTTGTTTTGAGATTAATTTAACTTCAATGCCTAGACAGACTTGGTGGATAGATTCCAATACTACTACTCACATAAGTTTGTCTATGCAGGATTGCCTGAGTTATTGAAAGCCAAGTGATGTTAAAAGATCCATCTACATGGGCGATGCCAAGCCAATCGAAGTGAAGGCAATAGGGACTTTTAGGTTATTGTTAAAGACTAGATTTTATTTGGATTTGAATAAAACTTACATTGTATTGTCATTTGGATAGAATTTGGTTTCCATTTCTATTTCTATTTCTATATTAGACAAATTTGGTTACTTTTGCTCATTTGAAAATAGTTAGTTTAGTCTTTTCCATGATTTAAACCTTGTTAGTTTTTATTTTTTATCTAAATATGATAACCTTACTTGATACAGTAGTCTCATTTAATGCAATCTTATATGTTAATGCATGTGGCACTAAAAGGGAATCAACCAATGAGAATTTTGCATCAGTCTGGTACAAGTGTTTAGGGCATATCTCTAAACAAAGAATTGAAAGACTTTGTGTCAGATGGAATTCTTGATCTCCTTGATCTGTCAGAGTTTTAAGTCTGTGTTGAGTTCATTAAGAGGAAGCAAACAAACATAAGGAGATTAGGTTCCAAAAAATCTTCAGACATCTTGGAACTAATACATATAGACATTTATGGGCCATTCCCTACAACTTCTTAGAATGGTCAATAATGTTTTATTACATTCATAGATGATTTCTCATGTTATGAATACTTTTATCTTATTCATGAGAAGTCTCAAGCATTGGATGTTTTCAAGGCTTTCAAAGTTGAAGTTGAGAATCAACTTAACAAAAGGATTAAAGGCATCAAGTCTAACCATGGTGGTGAATACTACAATAGATGTGATGGATCAGGTGAACAATGCCCATGACCATTTGCCAAATTCCTAGAAGACTGTAGTATTTTCCTATAGTACACCATGTTAGGGAGCCTCAACATGAATGATGTTGTTGAGAGATGAAACAAAACATTAAAGGACATGGTAAGGAGTATGATTAGTCATGCCACCATACCAGATTCATTCTAGGGAGAGGTGTTAAAGACCGTATCATACATCCTTAATAGAGTTCCAACTGAAACAGCAACCAAAACCCCCTTATGAATTATGGATACGGAAGAAGCCTAGTATAAAGCATTTACATATTGGAGTTGTCCAATTAAGGCAAGGCCTTATAGGCCAAATGAAAACAAACTGGACTCAAGAATGGCCAGCAGCTATTTTGTTGGGTACTTTAAACGATCTCAGGGATACAAGTTTTATGATCCCACAACTATGTCTTTCTTTAAGATGGGAAATGCCTGATCCTTTAAGGATACTGAGTTTGGAGGAAGAGATAAGGTTAGAAATTTGCCTTTGAAGAGGAATTCATTTCTCTTTCTACAATTGTTATTGACCATGATCAGGCTTCTACTCCTGACATTATTCAAGAAGCAAGCCCAGAACCATAAGAAAATGTTGAAAATCTCCGTGATCAAGATCAACAGGTTATTTTTTAAAAACAAACTCAACAACCTCAAGAATAAATGGCATTAAGGAAATCCATTAGAGAAAGGGGAAAGGAGATCCTGGATGATTACATCATCTTTCTCCAAGAACACGAGGCAGACATTGGAATGGTGGAAGATGATCCAATCAACTTTTGTCAAGCCATTACAATTCTAACTCTCAAAAGTGGATTGATGCCATGAACAAGAAAATTAAGTCCATAAGAGACAATGACATTTGGGATCTTTTCCTATTATTTGAATGTGTGAAACCCATTGGTTGCAAATGGATATTTAAGGCCAAGAGGGATTCAAAAGATGATGTGGAAAGATATAAGACTCGTCGTGTTGCCAAGGGCTTTACTTAAAAGAATGGCATTGATTATGAAAAGACATTCTTTCTAATTTCTTTGAAAGACTCTTTTAGGACTATAGTAGCACTTGTGGCACATTTTGATCTTAAGCTACATTAGATGGATGTTAAGATAACATTTGCCAATGGCGACATTAATAAGACAATTTACATGATGTAGCATAAAAACTTTGTTTTAGGATATTCAAAGCAAATCGTTTGCAAATTAAAGAAATCCATCTATAACTTAAGCAGGCTTCCCATCCATGGTATTACAAGTTTCATCAAGTTATCATCTCTTTTGGTTTTGAGCTAAATGCGGTTGATAATTGTATATACCAAAAGTTTAGTAGGAGTGAGCACATTTTTTTTAGTTTTATATGTCGATGACATACTGTTTGCCAGCAATGATATATACATGAAACTAAGAGAATTTTATCAAAGAAATTCAAGATAAAAGATCTAGGTGATGCCTATTTTATGCTATAAATACATAGACATTGAGATCGCTATCAAGGTACTCTTGGGTTGTTACAAAAGAGCTATATTGAGAAGGTTCTTAAGAGATTTGGCATGCAAGATTGTAAACCAGGTGACACTTATGTTGCTAAGGGAGACAAGTTCAATCTTAATTAATGCCCCAAAAATGATTTTGAAACTAAAGAATTATAAAAGATTCCTTATGCTTCTGCTATAAGGAGTCTGATGTATGCTCAAGTTTGTATACGTTCAGATATTGCATACATTGTTGGGATGTTAGGTGGATATTTAAGTAATTTGGGAATGGATAATTGGAATGCAACCAAAAAGGTCATACGATATCTTCAAAGAACAAAAGATTACATGCTCACATACAGAAGATTGGATAAGTTAGAGCTCATTGGGTATTCCAACTCCAATTTTGCTGGATGCCAAGACAATCATAGATCCACTTTAGGCTATATTTACCTACTTGTTGGAGGAGCTATTTCCTAGAAGGGTGCTAAGCAAACACTCATAGCTTATTCCACCATGACAGTTGAATTTATAGCATGTTATAAGGCATCCAATCATGGGATATCACTATGAAATTTCATCATTAAGTTGCAAATTGTGGATGGTATTGAAATACCATTGATGTCATTTTGTGACAATAAGTTAGCAGTGTTATATTCCAACAACAATAGGAGCTCGTCAAAGTCAAAGCACATAGATATTAAGTGCCTAGTTTTTAAGGAAAGAGTTCAAAGTGGTTAGATATCTATAGAGCATATTAGAAAAAAAAAACTCCACGATTGCTGATCCGCTTACTAAGGGTTTACCACCTAAGGTCTTTCATAAGCATAATGCTCATATGGGTGTTGTATCACTTGATGATATGCTAGTTTAGGGGGAGTTTACATTTTCAGATGCATTTCTTTGTAGATATTTTATGATTAGTTATTATAGTATAAAGATTTTATATTTTTGCACTCTAATCTTTGGTTTGATCTCACTAAGGAACAAGGTTGGACTAGTTGGAAAGAGGTGTGTTATGAGCACATTGCATGAAATTGATGGATATAGTTATGATGATTGTAACGTTGATTACTTTGATCCTATGTTGATATGATTGATGGACCAAATTGATTAGAGATGATTTTGGTAACTATAGCAATTTTGAGCTTATAAGGTTATATTATGATATACAATTATAAAGTATTATGTATATATATATATACATATGTAATCCAAGTAGGAGATTGTTAATTTTTTTTAATGGATTATACATTGTATATATGTAAATAATAATAATTGTATATTATATACTATCATGAGATTTGACCCAAATTAAAGTGACCTAATAAAGTTTAAGGTTAAATAGATCTAAATCATCTTCTTAAGTGTGGGCTTTTATATGTACAGACCCTATTGTAGGTATTTTTGGAACCATACAAATGGGCTAGTAAAAGCTCAATAGACAATCCTAGCTCAACTATGATTAAGGTCACTGGAGCAATTCCCCAAGTCACTAAATGCAAACTCAGGTCACTGGTCAACAAGGGTCAAAGTAGCAACCTTAGGTCATTGAGGACGAGGTCTAGCCCGCAGCTCAAAGTATGTTTTCCCAGCCATCAATTCAGGGAAATCCATTCAGTTTCCTATTTTAATGGAAATAAGTTATTATCCATTATGTAATCCTAATCAATTCATGATCCATATCGATAATTGATTTACATTCAAACTGTAACACCCAACCATTATAAAAGGGGCTAAAATCATTGTACAAGGGATGATAAATCAACAAAATACAAATACTCAACAAAAAGACTGAGAAATAAAATAGCCATGGATGTAAGCATTGCACTCAACTGAATCACATTAAAACTTTTTGTGTCTCCCTAATTCTTCCTCTCTCTCTCTCTCTCTCTCTCTCTCTTTCTTTTTACATTCAATCTACAATTTGGGGTTTCTAGACTTTTTGGTTGACCAAATTTGCACATCAACATTTTGGTGTTAAAAGGAGGGCCCTAAACTGTGTTCTCCTTGATTTTTCATCTGATTACGTTGGCTAGAGGGAGAACTATCAGGCATTCAGATTCTGTAGTTGACCAGCCTAATGGTCGCATGGAACAATAAAAGGATCCGATTCTTCCTGTGGTAGACACTTTCACCATCCCCACTACAGGTGTTGCCACTGGCATGCCCTCAACAGCCCCTCGCCAGCTTATTGTTATTGTTCCTGGGGCTAATGGAGTACAAGTGTGGCACCAACATCAAGAAGCACTTGAAAACATAGTGAGAGAGTAGTTAAGGCATTGACTCAAGCACAAGCCTAGGGTGCACAAAAGAAGGTTGAAGTTGTTATGCCTAGAGAAGTACTCTAGCAATTATGAAAAGAGCTTGAGAGGAGAGGGCAATCAGGGAAAAACTTCAATGCAATCATTCAGTTTGCTCTTCCAACTTATGGCCAAGGTCAAAGGCCCACTATGCTCATAAGGATGATAATGAAGATAATCAGTAACACGAGGATTCATGTCAAGTTAAAGGCTCGAACAAGACTAGTCAGGGACATGTTTTAGATC
This sequence comes from Saraca asoca, assembly GCA_026873985.1. Lineage (NCBI taxonomy): Eukaryota > Viridiplantae > Streptophyta > Magnoliopsida > Fabales > Fabaceae > Saraca > Saraca asoca. Next base: position 5,078 of record JANHAO010020794.1, on the reverse strand, counting down.
GATACTCACCAGGTCATGACCAGAGAAGGCATGGAACCTCAAATCACCACTCCCATGACCAGGGAAGTATTATATTCATGATTTTGTAATGTTATTTAGATATTTCAGATATTAATATAAGCACCCCAAGTTTTTCCTTAAATTCTTATGTCTATGTTAACTAATTTTCAATAAATTTTTAGCAAAGTATTATATAGGAAGGTTCGAGTTTGGGATTATAAAATTGGTGATCTTGTATTGTGCCTTTTTCTTCTTAGAGCTCATAAGGCCAGTGATGGGACACTAGGTCTGAACTTAGAAGGCCTATACATCCTCAAGGAAGACTTGGGAATAGAGCTTATCACTCAAATTCTAATAGAGGTAAAGTTCCATGAGCTTGGAATGCTGAACATCTACTTGCCCTTCTAATTTAGAAGCAAGCAATCGCCCTTCTAATTTAGAAGTAAGCACTCACCTTTCTAATCTAGAAGTGAGCAATTACCTTTCTAATATGAAAGTAAGCACTCACCCGTTTAATCTAGAAGGGGCATTTAACTTGAAAAACTCATGGTTTGCTAACTAAGACATGACCAACTAGGTAATCAGATTGCTAGCTAAGATATGACCTATTTGGCATTTATTACTAGCTGAGGCACATTCATGTGACCTACTAAGCACTCGACTTGTGCTAGCTGAGGTGTATTCATGTGACCTGTTGAGCACTCGACTCATGCTAGTTAAGGCATATTCATGTAACCTACTAGGCATTTAACTCGTGCTAGCTAAGGTACATTCATGTGACCTACTAGACACTCAACTCATGCTAGTTGAGGCATGACCTACGGGGTAATCAAATTGCTAGTTAAGGCATGACATACTAGGCATTCATTACTAGCTAAGATGCATTCATCTGACTTATTGGGCACTTGATTCATGCTAGTTGAGGCACATTCATGCGACCTATTGTGCACTTGACACATGCTAGTTGAGGCACATTATTGTCATGGCATGCTAGCTAAGGCACATTCATGTAACCTATTGGGCACTCGACTCATGCTAGTTGAGGCATACTCATACGACCTACTGTGCACTCGACTCATACTAGCTAAGGTGCATTCATTTGACCTACTAGGCACTCAACTTATACTAGCTAGGGCGTAACCTACTGGGTAATCAAATTGCTAGTTGAGGCACAACTTACTAGGCATTCATTGCTAGCTGAGGAGGATTCATTTGACCTATTGGGCACTTAACTCATGCTAGCTGAGGCACATTAATACGGCCTACTAGGCACTTGACTCATGCTAGTTAAGGCACATTATTGTCATGTCGTGCTAGCTGAGGCACATTTATGTGACCTACTGGGCATTTAACTCATGCTAGTTAAGGTGCATTCATACAACCTACTGGGCACTCGACTCATGCTAGCTGAGGTGCATCCATGCAACCTACTGGACATTTGACTCGTCCTAGCTAAGGCTCATCTGTGCGACCTAGTGGGCACTCAACTGGTTCTAGTTGAGGCATATACATGTGACCTATTGGGCACTCAACTTGTGTTAACTGAGGTGCATACATGCAACCTACTAGGCACTTGACTCATGCTAGCTGAGGTGCATTCATGTGACCTACTGGACATTTAGTTTGACATATTTACAAAGTCATGGATTGCTAGTTGAGGCGCATTCATGTCAACATTTTGATTTATCATCTGCAACCTATCGAGCATTCAACTCATCAAAAACCTTATTCACTGAGGTAAATGTACATATAAACATTCAAGAGATGAAACTTAGAATTACAAAAGTCTAAATGATGACATGGTAAATCGAGCTTTTACTAGCAAGTTATAGCTTTCAGTCCATAGATCGCATTGACAGTTGGAAGGCTAATGTTATGGGTATTTTCAAAACCATACAAATAGGCTGGTAAAAGCTCAATAGACAAGCCCAGTTGATAAGGGCCTAGCTTAATTATGATTGAGGTTGCTGGAGCAATTACCTAAGTTGCCAAATGCAAACTCAGGTCATTGGTCTAAAAGGGTCAAAGCAAAAACTTTAGGTCGTTGAGGACGAGGTCTAACCCATAACTTAAAGCATACTTTCCCAGCCATCAATTCAAGGAATTCCATTTAGTTTCCTATTTTAATGGAAATTTATTATTATCCATTATGTAATTCTAATCAATTCATGATCCATATTTGTAATTGATTTACATTTAAACTGTAACACCCTAACCATTATAAAAGGGGCTGAAATCATTGTACAAGGGACGATAAATCAACAAAATACAAATACTCAACAAAAAGATTGAGAAATAAAATAATCGTGAATGTAAGCATTGCAGTCGGCTAAACCACATTAAAAACTTCTAATCTCTCTCTCTTTTTACATTCAATCTGCAATTTGGGGTTTCTAGACATTTTGGTTGACTGAATTCGCACGTCAATAGACCTTATAATCTTATTTCTGATTTATGATGGGCAAATTAGGCATAAGAAAAGTTAAGCAATATATAAAGTGGTTATGGTCCCCAAATTGTTGTTGTGAGTGTGATTGTCACTCAAATACACAAGTGCACACAGTCAACAAGTAATATAAAATGAGTAAGTATTGTCTCCACATGGATTAAATTTCTTGCAACTTAAATGTAAAAATCCAATTAAGCAAACAATAATTTCTTGAGCTAACTAAGATGATTAAAAGAGAAAAATAATAATGCTTAACTACATTACTACTAATTCAAAAAAAAGAGGTACTGAATTTCCGAGAACAATGGATTAATATGTGAATTAACTAGTTAAGATTGATGAATCCTTTTAATATTTAAATTCTACCCAGCCACTACAGTAATGTTGTAGCAAATTTCCCAGTAAACCAGAACTTTATAACAATACATGTGAATTTCCCAATTCCAACATGTTTAGAGCTCTTAAATTAGATTATACATATTCCTCTGCTAATCCAGATTTTAGAGCACAATTCTTAGCACCAGTTCCTTTGGGTTTTGCAAAGTAAACAATATATTCCTATAATATCTACAAATCAATAGCATATAATAGTTGAACTTGCATCATTCAAGCTATGTCCAATAACCTCAATCTTTTTAGACTTTAAGTTATTTCTAAATCCCATCATTAATGGTCAGTCAACAATGAGAAATGGCAATTAACCACTTGAAATGAAAGAGAAAATTTACTCAACACTACAAATAATAATCTAGGATTTCATTACAAAATTAAAGTTCATCATCAATCCCAACTAAAACAAATTCAGCTCATGTTCAAATCTCAAATAATTCTTAAATACAAAGTAGTCATTGTTCCCCAAAATGAGAAAGAATAAGAGAAAATGATGAAAAGGAAAGAAAGAAGTTCAAATCTGAAGCCTTCTATGCCCTCCTCTACTTCCTCTACTTTCTACAGAATTTTCTTACTATTTCTAGCTTTACTGATGTTTTCTCATGCCAACTGCCTCCCTTCTCTAGGGTTTCAACACCCAAAAATAGCTAGAATCTGTTATGCTGACCCCTTGTCACGTGCTCCCTTGTTGCCTCCTCTGGATTAATTTTCTAGGCACCAAAAATGGACTGAATATGTTGCTAATGTGCCACACTCTACTGCCCTCTTCTAATCATCATTCTTTACCCTTCAAATAATGCTGGTTCCCAGTAGAAAAATGAAGTTACAACATGGTAAAAAAAAACTGTTTTTCTTTGTTGTACTTGTTGTCTCCTCTCTCTAATAGCTGGTCTTTTTTCTCTTTTTTCAAGCCACAGTAAAGACTTAAACATCTGCAAACAAACATTAGCAATTCAATTCAATTTCTCTATTAACAAATTCAAAATTTTCACAAATAAAACAATAAAAACCACTTTAGACAAAATAATAAAAAAATAACTAATAATAAAGATTGATTTATAAAAATCACTCTCATACTTCAACAATTTAAGACTAGAAATTATCAAGATGTTTTCATAAAGTTGTCACACCCCCAAACTTAAATCATTACTTGTGCTCGAGTGATGACACAAGAGGTAAAATCACATTCAAAAAAATAAACACAAGACACTCTAAAAGACACTGCTTTTGGTTTTGCTGATAGCATGGTTAACTCTCAACCTTCAGAGTTGCTCTTAAATCCTTAGCTACTATTCAAGATCAGCATTCATTACTCTTTAGCTTAATCCATCACGAATCTGCCCTCAAACTTAAATTTTCCCTAAGTGTGTACACACATGAATTATAGCTAGAAATTCCCCAATCATTGGACCTCATCATTGATTTCAAAGGCTATCTTATTAAACTTCTTTCTATTTCTGTGTGGATACCAAGCACTTAGAATTCACACAATATTTCAATTTAATCGCAATTTGGGCAATCAAAGAATGGGAGAAGGTTGAGCTTATTTTGCATTTTCTTTCTATTTCTAATAGCTTATTTTTTTTATGCATATGTGCATGCTCATCACATTGCTCTTGCCTTTTTATGCGAATGCCAACATTTGTGATGAAGACACCCAGTTACTCAATAAGGCCATGATTCAGAGCTACTATAGCATACTTACATCGTTTTTGCCTTTCTACGCGAATGCCAACATTTGTGATAAAGACAATCAATTACTCAATAAAGCCATGATTCAGAATTTTAGCTCTTGCCATAGCATACTCATGCTTTGAATTGCCGTTTGACACAGAAGCACACATGGGGCACATGCATACTCCTGGTTACTAAATAACTCAAAGCAAAGGAGTAGATGACAATTTTAGCATATTTCTTTCACCATTTTTTCTTTTTTTTTTTTTACAATTGACTCCCCTAAACTCCCCCAAACTTGAGCCTTAGTTATACTATTTCCTTTAGCTCTTCCTAGTTGCTTGGTTCTCTAATTATAACTTTAAAAAATCCTCTAAGCTAGCTTTCAAAAACTTAGGCCTCTAAAAGGTGCTTAGACAATGAATTTCTAACCATAGCTCAAGGAGTTTAGACATTGGAGGAAAAATTTTACTTAAGGGAAAATTCATAACAAACCTTCTATCAAGTTATTCATGCTAACTTATTCCAAAAGCTAAGGATTTTCAAACAACTAAATCATCCTAAG
>JANHAO010020793.1:0-12720 GCA_026873985.1 Saraca asoca | reverse complement strand
TTTTATTTTTGAAAATATTAATTTATAATTCAAAGTAAATTAAGCAATTTTCTTTTTCATGGAATCCATGGAAGCAGAAACAAAAACAAAAAAGCTGTGCACTGTGCGGTTTCTTTGAGTTAGTGCGCGGAAAAAAAAAAGCCGCGGGCCCCACGTATGGTTTTCCTCGCATTTTCCGTGTGCACTGTTTTCCTCTCGCTACCAATCACGAGATTATACTGTTTTCCACCTACGTTTTCTGCGGAAGCGCGTTTTCCGCGTAAACAATCAGGGGGTACAAGACAAGGCAGACACCTAGGCCACTGTAAAAAGCTACAGTTTACGGCTTCTGGGATAATGGTTCCCCACCATGTGAAAATGACCTGCCATCAACAAATACCAGACAGTGTTAGGCCAGAAGTAAAGTTAATGGACATCCCAGAGAGGGTGTAACTTCTTTTCCGGTCACCCTATTCTGTATGTAGTTCAATACAAGCTATAGTAGATGCATAGAGCAAGCAGCCCCCAAGCTCAGCATCAACGGCAACATAAAAGTGCATTATAACATTCAAATCAAGTTAACTACTAAAAGGCAACCTGCAGTTTCACTAGCAAATTTGCTCCAACAACAAGAAGAATGCAAGGCCAATGATTTCATGAACGAAAACCTACAATGAATTAACAAACAGGCAGGGGATGGAACAGTTCATCTATGAACATAATACAACCTTATATATATCTGATTGTTTGACATTACATAATACAACCTTCTATATGTATCTTTGATTGTTTAACATTACAGAGGACAACACGCATGTACATTTCAGTGCATGAAGTTTATCATATAACCTACAACTCAAATTATGCTGTATACAAGAAGCCAAACTTAGAATACCGTCATAAACTACTAAAATAGAAAACCCCAAACCTACACCAAGAAATAGAAAACCCCAAACCTACACCATTAGTGTAGATCAGGGTTAGGCTGCAGCACATTCAACGGACTACTTGTTCATTTCTATTACCCTCGGACTTGCGCTCAGAGACAGTTCCACTTGACCTCAGATTTGATAGCAGAGCATCACGACCACTCAAAACTACCTGGAAAAACCCATCCACTCCCTTTGCAAGAAGATCTAATCCTTGAGAAAGCTTCTCTGCTGCCCTGCCTAAATCCTCAACAGTCTTGCTGATGGACACTGTCTCCGTAGATTCTACGCCACCCTGGATAGTGGGATATAATTTCTTCACATTGGCATCAACTGCTTCCAACTCTTTCAGCACAGAAAAGCTCCCATCGGAAAATATGACTCTAATTTCCTTGTTTATGAGATTCTGCAAACATGTAAAACTCTGAGCCCATGAATATGTGTCAGCCACATCCAAGTCCAACAACTTCTTTGAAGAGCCTGAGAAAGCCGCAGCAAACACACTACACATGAATACTGTCTGCACCTTGACTCCATACATGGCTTGCATTAAAACCTTCCCTTTGGCTGAATTCTTAACCTTTGGCAGATCAAGGGAGCCCACAAGATTATCTAAAATGGCACCACATTTCTCAATCCTAGGGTTCCTAGAATTAGTATGCTGCCTCCAACCATCAAGTGAAGAACAGGCCTTTACAAAAGAGGAAGTGTCTAAATTGTGCAATGCACACTGAAGTAACAGCTGTCCCTGGTTCAGACGAGAGAGCTCAGAGCTAAATGCAATGCATATATCTAGCAACTTGACACTTATGTCCAGGTACACATCAATCCACTTTTCGTCCCAATCACAAACAGGCAGCTCAAGATCTGTTACAAGAGTTTTTATGTCATTATGAGTTTCACACAGAGATGCCACAGCTAGAGCCATCCAAGACAAGCTGAGGACCTCATCCTTGTTTCCAGGCACAAGCTTTCTCAGCCTCTCTGCCAATCGTGTCTCAAAGGCATTTAATATTGCAAGAAGTTGTGTAGACATGCGAGAACCTTTAGGTGATATCATCCGAAAAGGATTTCCAAAAGGGAAGAAAGGCCTGTGCAGGTCATGCGGACGACTCATTTTGATGTTTTACTGAACAAGCAAGAATCAACACAGCAACAAAAGTCAGAAGTGCGATCAGCTAATGCAATAAGTGAAAGGGCAATACATAATTAAAGGCTCCCAATTAAATGAAACACCAAGCATTTCTAATGTATCAAGCAAGGCAGCAATAGATCAAATAAAATCAATGATTGGAAAACGTCGACACATGTTATAGTTGTCAAATCATGGACCAAAGTCCTAAGGAAGTTCTAAATTTGTGTATCCTATCATGTACCTGAACTCTTCTAGACAGGGACTAGACAAATATTGAAAAAAGAGATATACCAATAGAATACCATATATTAATGAATCAATTAATATATATAACACGGAAAACTATAATATTATGTCTAATTTTTTCAATTAACGAATTTATTACATAAAAAAATTTATTTATTTTCTAAACCTGATTTACAGAGATTATTAATTTATTTGCACTACTAGATCAAAGAAAGTTTGCGCTTTAATATGTGAATCAAATGGAAAAGATTTAAGTTACCCAAATCAAAATAAGCTCAACTCTGTGTGTATGTGTGTGTGTGTGTGTGTGTGTGTGTGTGTGTGTGTGTGTGTGTGTGTGTGTGTGTGTGTGTGTGTATTTTTGGCAGTTAGTGAAAGAAGGACAGGGTGGGGAAATCCAATACAGCAACACTAGAACAAGCTCCACCCTTTCACTGAGAAAAGGGTTGTACTTGATGAAATTGAAAGTAACCTATATCTGGGTGAGACTTGCCCACCTCTTCAGCTCAACTTCCCTAACCCCACTTCCTATTTACTTTGCTGACTGAGTGCCACTTCCTTGATATCAATTAATTTGCAACAGAACAATTGATTTCGATCGCAACATCTTCCATGTAAATCCACTCTTTTTGAATCTTCCCCTATCATCTCCTTTGCTAGCTTGAATTGCCATTAAATAGCAACAAGGTAACAAATAACCAGTGCAAATCCAGAAATTCTGCAATATTGTATCAGACAATACTCCTTTTGGCTCACAATATGAAATTGTATCAAACACAATGCAGTCTTTTTCCCAAACTTTGCATCTGATTACTCCAAGCTACAACAACTTAAAGTCTTAAACAATCATTTAACAAACCTATAAAACACATATACGATACAAATATCGGATTCAATACTCAACATGGGTACCAGGATACGGCAATTTTAAAAAAATTAGGACATAGTTCCATAAGAAAAATATATAAATTTTATGTAGGAACATTAATATTTGGAAATTAGAAATATGCATTTATCATTAATATGCAAAACAATAGCATTAAGCAAAAAATTCCTATAACCAGTGGCCTTTAACTAATTTATAATTATTATGACTAAAAGAGCATAATCACACTAACAGTCATAGTTTAAATATATATCAAGACTATCAACCAACCAAAAAAAAGAACTATTTAGATTCCTAACTATCTATTCTATCAATAGTTTAAAAAATTTAAGTTCTGACCATTTTTTTGATACGAATCCAGCCGTATGGATGGTAAATTGGTATCTGACACTGATATGATATAGATTTGTCATGAAAAATGACGAATCAGTACTTCATAGTAACCAACTTTTACCTTAAAATAACCTACCTATCAGTAGTAAACCGTTAGAGGCAATTTCTTTCCTTCAAGAAAAGGATCTATTAAAGAAAAAAAAGCCCCAAACTGCCATCGTAAAAGGAACACAAATTCAAAATCAGAAGTTCGCCCGAGCTCCTTTCAATACCTTATTGCCTACCACATAGGAATTAGAATCCATCATCAAATTACTGAGACTACCCCTTGAAAATTGAAGAAATGAAATATCCAGTCAATTTCTTCTTTACATCCAATTCTCCAATTTACATACAAGAGCCTAAGTTTCCATCAACCCACCTACCCCCTCATGAACAGAAAAACTCCAACAGCAAATAAACTAAGAAATTTACTCGCCACATACAAATAAACTTCAAGGACAATCATTTCCTCCACCTCTTAAAATTCGAAAGAAATCAAAACAAAAAGATTGAAAATATAGCCTTACCAAAAAGGTTAGATCTTTGAACTAGGAAGCCGATCCAAGCGAAGAACTTCACCGATTGTAAGATTTTTCACAAAACAGCAAAATAAAACCCTAATTCTACATACATATTTTCTCTAAATCAAACTAAATCATCTTCAAAAGCTAAAAGAAACGCAAATAAACACAGAACCAACGTTTATATTCGAACCTTTTAGCGAAAAAGTCGCAAGAATTGGAAAGTTCAAAGAGGTTTCGTTGCCGAATCGGTTGAGACTTTCAGACTTTGTGAGGTTGAGGCTGCTTTGCTGAAGTTTCGTTGGATACGAAGGTTATGATAAAGCTACGGACTGTTGCCTGATATTTTGTGAGTTATGACACGTGGAAGATGACTGTTGGAAAGGCATACTATATATTATGTTTCTTATTTAAAATTAATTTAAAATTTTTATTTATAAAGAGGTACAATTTCGACATCATCATTTTCATTCAATTATAATAAATTATATTTAAATATTTTTCATATAAACTTTACATTATCTAGTTTTTTATTTTATTTTTCTGAGTTATTAAATTTTCACTATTTTTTGTGAAATTTTGTTCATCTGTATGATAACTAGAATATACACCATTCAATCATAATAAACAAGGGATTTAATTAATGGTTAATTTTGAAAAAGAAAATTGGCTTTTTAGATGATAAAACTCAGGTTTTTATTCAATTCGCACATATTGTGATTTTTGCTCTAGAGACAATTATGACACATTGACACTTTATTGTGAATTTATGAAATTTTTTATATTAATTAACACTCATAAAATAAATTAAAATATTTATCAAAATTAAAAACTAAAAATAGAAATTTAATAGTTATATCTATATCTTGATAAAATATACAGAAAAAGCTTAAAAAAAATAACAAAAGGTATCATTCCACTGCTAACATTCAAAGATGCACACAAATATATCAATTTTTTAAGACTATACTATAAAACATTTCTCTAAATTATAATTTATCATATCAATTTGCATCAACTAATTTAAAATTTTATATTATAACTCAGTAATTATAAAGATAAAAAAAAGTTGGATACAGTGTTGGTTAAATGTGCCATTAACAACAAGCTTTTCTTAAAACAAATTAGCGAATACATTATTTGGGAGCGCATTTCTAATAAATAATAATTGTTATTAATTAAAAAGTAAGATCGGCGGCATTGTATCGTTGAAACGTGATAAGGTTTATCAACATGTGATTGGTGAGCTTTTTCCATTTTTGATTTTTTTAATTTTATAGTCCACATGATCGGGCGATTGCTAGTAATTTCCAGATCCACACGCGTTGTGAAAGAGGACGCCGTAAAAGTCCAAGAGACGTCAGCGGGTGGTCCCCAACTCCGGCGACGACTTGGCCCATCTTTTCTTTTTGGGTAATGGGGCCCATCGCTTTAAGTAAGAGATTGTTAACTTTCTAGTGAACGAGGGAAAAGAATCATGAAAGGGCCCAAAGTTACTAACTATTTTCATAAAAATGAAGAATAATAAAAAAATTTTGTATTAAGCATAAAAAGGAATTATTTTACGTATTTTATAATCAAATGTAATTTAATGCATTATTCTATTAAAGGGGAGTCTAAAAATAAAAATTTAAATATTCCAAATTAATAAAAAAATGTATTTTTAAGATTTTTTGAAAATTTCTTACTCAACAGTATTTAAAGAGATGATATCTATGACAAATAGTAGAGAGAGAAAAATAGGCACAATACACTTTTTAATGTAATTTTATAAATTTTGCAATAAAATTTATGATTTTTTTTGTAGTAAAAATGACAAATCACTTAATATATAACATATTATATTTAAATTCAGGATAATAAAGAGAGAAAAATTCTTAAGATAACATCAAATCTCATTGTATCACTAATGATACTAACAAACTCATAGCAATTATGTATGATATATTCTATGCCTATCAGTTTTTTTTTTTTTTATTAGCAATGTCTACTTTGGCAGAAGATTATCTTAATCAAAGAAAATATAATATACCACGTAAAAGTTTCAAAAAAGGGCAGATACAGCATGCTGGGACTTCCAAAAATTTTGGTGTCTTTATATTTATATATAGTATTTTTAAATTAATCTTCTTAAAAATATAAAAAAAAAATCATATATGTTTCACAAAATTTTGATTCTCAAACAAAATGCCATAGTTTAACGGTTGGATTTCAAAGCAATGTTATTGATGTTTGTTTCAAAACATAGACGGAGAAGATGGCACCAAAACTCAGTTAGCTCCCAAAAGGTTTTGAAATTTTTTTTTTTCTAAAAAAAAAATCTTATGCTTTTAAATTTTTTAAAAAATTATATATAGCATTTCAAAAATTAAAAACTTTTTTTTATAAAAAATATTTAATAAATTGTACTTTCAGTTTCTCCAAATATTTATTCTTAGCTTTGTGAAAGCAAAGTAGTTGGCTTCCTGTACTTTGATGTTATGAAACGCGGTAAATCATGACTTCAAAGTTAAGCCAATGGTACTGAACCCAAACATTAGGCATTGTGTTTTTTTCCTACAAAAGGGTCTATTACGACAGAAGAAAAGAGCTACGAAGAAAGCTACAAAAATTCGTTGCTATAAATCAGTGTACAAAGAGTGGCACGGAATTATTTCTTCCACCTCACGCCATTTGCATAAATTATAATCGACAAAATTATTACAAACCCCCAGGTGGCATAATTAATTTCTTTTCCTTCAATAAATAAATTGATAGTGAAAAATCTATGAATTTTTCAAGGGTGGGAATTTATTAATTTAATACTTATTTTATTTCATTTTATCTGTCAAGAATTTTTTTTACTTTTTAAATATCTTTAAAAAGTAAAAAAAATGTAATTATTACTTCTTTAATTTTACTTTTATTATTTTAATAAACGTTCAATTATTTCGTGCACCCATTAATTTTTAATGATTAATAGATTAAGAAAATACTACTTTTTTTTAAATTAAGATTATCTTCTTGTATATTTATCTTAAAGACGAATAAAAAGAATAAATAACACTCACTTATTTTGTTTTTTTAGCTAACACTGATGAATGATACTATTAGGAAAAAAGAAAATAAACAATGTGTACTATTGCTCAGTATGTGTTCAGTGTAATAATGGAATGCTATTACTTTCACGATTATTATTTATAGTTACACACATGCACAATCCAAAGCAAACTTGTCATACCTACTATGAAATGAATATGATTACTTTAACTTAAATTATTTCACCTATTATATACTAAGTTGTAAAAAATAATTATGTATGTAGCATGCGTTATTAATTGTGGATCTTTTTTCTATATTCATTGTACTCAATTATATTCTCATTTATATTCCATTTTGATTAGATTTTATAATCTAACTTTATTGTAATATTGATATGCGTGGGATTTAATTCCTTTAAAATGCATAAAAAAAATTAAAGACTCAAAATTTAATAAATAGAAAATAATTTAAAAATAATTTTTGAATTTGCAATTAACCACTATCTTGATTTTTTTACAACACGTAATGATGATCTACTTTATTATTTAAAGTGCACACTTTAAATGAGCCAAATCTATATACGTGGATCCTCCATTATTATATTTTAGGTCTACATTTTGAATTTATATTTTATAGTAAAAAGGATTATCTATTAAAATTCATGTATAATAGCCCAAAGTTCTTAAAATGTTTAACATTAAAATAAGTGGTAAATGAAAATAAATGTCAAAATTATATGTTGTCTGATATTATAGGAAATTAACTTTTGTTTGATATTTTACTGAATCATGTATTGAGATTCTGACTTAAATTTGTAATAAAAAAATATAAATAACCTATTATTTTACAATTTTTGTCAACCCCAATTATATACTCAACTCTGTCAACTAGCAAAATGAGTTATGCATGAACTCTTTATATCATCCTCTTAATTGAAGTTTGACAATATCATTTGATTGTCATTGACCAAGATAGGTGGTTATCCGGTGCTTGTTCAAGTACGTGGGTGTCCTTTTCTATCTCTTGAGCAACATTCTTAAATAACACAGCGGCGTCACGAGGTTTTTCCAAGGAAACTTGATTAGCAGCATCTTCTACTACTTTCTCTACCTTGCTAGCCACTCCTTCTATAATTTTTGACCACTTAAATATCTTTTCTATTTTCTCCAGAAACTTTTACACTAAGTATGAACCATCATTGATCCCCAGTTCCCATTGGCCAGAAATTTTGCGATCGTCACTGTAGTTATCTATATAATGAATGTGCTCAAATGAATTATATGTGTGTATGTATTTTATCATGATACATACAAATAATCCTTCATTGTGAATACTTATAATCCTATTGCTTTTTAAGATCAAGAAATATCCCTCGGATGTTGGAGGTATTTTTGAAGTATTTAGATTTATTTGTGTGTAAATACGTGAATCTCACTCGCATTTTATTACGTTGAACATTTAATTCATTTTATTTATCTTTTGAATATGCATTGTTGATGAATTGAAAACTAATTTATAACACCTTATGCTTCATTCATAATTGTTGAAGAATTGTTTATCAAATTGCATTTAGACACCAATTTTTTTTCCTTTAAATGATTTTAGGACACTTATTATCCTACATAGTTTTTGTTTTCCCCATTGTTCATATTTGTTTAGACTTAATTTTAGTATATTAAATATAACTTCACCCTATCTTAAAATTTATGTTATCAGATAAATTATTTATCATATTTCATACCTAGTTAGACTTAATTGCCTTTGGACTCTTTTTTTTTTTTCAAAAAAAATTATGGATTCCATTTTGGTCTCTATTATTTGGACTTACTTTGATCAAAAGTTATTGATATCAAGGATTTACATGTCTCCTTTTGGTTTAAAATGGTTTTTTACACTTTAAAGAAGGCAATATCCTTTAATTATTTCTTATGCTATGACTATTAATAAAAGTTAAGGATTCATATTTAAATTTGAGGAGCATGTTTTTACTTGTGGACAAGTTTTTGTTGTTATCTTTAGAATAACATATAAAATAAGTTTTAAATTTTTTATTCATGACAAAGAAAATAAGTCTTTGAGTTGCACAAATAATATTGTGTATAAAGAAATTTCTCAAATTTAACTTAGGTATCATTGAATAAGTTGTAGATTTTTCTAATAATATCATTAATCATTGAACTATTTGATTAAGATGTTTCTTGAAATATATTTTTTTGACAGACAGTTTTAAGATTTTGTACTTCAAACAACACTCATAGAAGGAGACATGGAAACATACATATAGAATATATACATATATAATCTTGTAAAGTATTATAATAAACAAGTCTAGACATTGAGAATATAGAACTAATATAATCTCGTATGTGTGCATGGATCAAGCACTATTTCTATGCTAAGAGATATGTACTTCTATAATAAAAAACAGTTTTATTAATTATAATCAATTAATTAAATAAATAAATTTATATATTTATTGATCTTTTTCTTATAATTTTAGTTTTACACTTTAAATTTTGTGTCCATCTTTCTTCTTATAAAAAACATTTTTTTATACCAAAAAGTTTTATATCGTTAGAAATACTTTACAAGATACTACAAAATTTTTTAAAAAAATTAAGGACGCATATACTCACATAAAAAAATTTACGTTGATACCCAATCTTCATCAAACGTAAATCCATGGATTTCTATTATTAACGGTTATTCTTTAAGTTTAATGAAAGGTTTTTTATACTTTTAATTCCTTTTGCATAAAATGTTATAATTTGTCTATAAAAAAATTGAATTTTTTTTGTAATGTAACTTTTGTTAATAGAATTACATTTTCTTGTGTAAATATTACATGTGAAATTCCTACAAAATTATGATTTTTTTTAAGTTACAAAAATTATAACTTTTCAACTTCTTGATTGTGGATGAAAACATTATCTTAAAATTTAGGACAAAATGCAAGAAATTTCTTTTAACTTTAGGATATTTTCAAATGACTTTTAAATTTTTCACATCAACACTGGACTTTAAACTTTCACAACATCACCTAAATCATAAGTTTAACAAAATTTCCTCCATTATTTCACAATCTGAGTTCATTAACTTGACAAACATTTTCTTTGCCTTTTAAAAACCGTTGAAACACAACAAATTCTATAATATTTTCAAAATAAATAAATAAATAAGCTAGCATGACGTACCAGGACCATGGTGGCATGCCTTCCTTCAAAATAGATGATCAGGCATGCAAGAATTGCATTAAAAATTCAACCAATTATCAATATTTAATTTATTATGTCACATAACATAAATAAAATACAAATTAATGATGATAATAATAATATAAAATAATTACTTATTTTGTAAAGATTGTAAATCCATTGAATTGAATAAATGAGAATTTTTATAGATTCACTCTTCTGAATCCCTAGTAGTCTATGAGAGAATGCGACTACGAATCCTGATGAGGAGATTGTTGATATTAACCTAAAATGAGAGTAGAAACCTATCTTGTATATACTAAACTTGATTAAGCTAAACTAACCCATCATAGGATAATGCAATTAAAAGGCTCACATGACTAAAAATCATTTTTGGTTTAAGTGTTATTCTAAGTCTCATAATATTATCACTTTATATGGGTTAGTTCACAATATTAATTTGACTTCATATTTTATAAAATACTCTAAAATATAAAAGTTCACATGAAAAATTCTAATAATCTTCCACTTGGACAACATACTTCAAATCATAATGAAGAAAAACTATTTTTTTGAATTACCCTATGTGGCCACATCAAGAAACATCAAATTCATAATGAAAATATTGGAATCACAGGTCTAAATTGAGATTATAAGTATTCAATGGTGGAAAGCATCATTTCTGATAGAGACACTAATGTTATATACATTTGAGAACCTACACATCGATGATCATAAACATAATATGAAATGTAAGTAACATAATTTACATAGTGGAAAAAGTGATTATATGTAAATTTTCACATAATGATCTAAGCATCTACCTAAGATGCCAAATGACATTCAACAATCTTAACATAGTAGTGAGAATGGGTCTATATGTCTTTATTAACATTCCATAATACAATGTGCACAAATAACAAAAAATGATATCATCATTAACATTTTACAAATCTCAAGATTAACAATAACACAAATTTATCATTTCAATAAGAAATATGAAATTCTCAATAACCCTAAATATTAAAAGGCTTAGCTACACTCATTCTAGTTACTTGTTTGCAAAACAATCTTACAACTAAGCCTTTGGTTAATAGATTGGCAAGCACACAATCCATGGCAATATGTTCAATACATGCTTATATATCTTCTCTTTAACAAATTGATACATAATATCATAATGCTTTGTACGAATAGAATTCTTATTATTTTGAGAGGAGCTCACTGCAACAACATTGTTGTAATAAATGCTTAAGGGCCTAAAAATGTTCTCAATAACTTTGAATCCAAATATCAACTTCCTTATCCAAACAACCTCATAAGTGGCTTCATAACAAATGACATACTCTATTTCCATTGTAGAGGTTGTTGTGATTGATTACTTGACACTTTTCTATGAAATAACTCCTCCTATTATCATAAAAATGCATCTAGATGTTGATTTCTTATCATCTGGATAACCCATAAAATCAGAGTCAGAATAGCTTATAACTACTAGATTACCAAATTAATGATAAGTTAGTATAAAATTTTTTGTACCTTATAGGCACCTTATAACTCTTTTCACAGTAGCCCAATGTCTCTAATTAGGATCACTTAAGTATCTTCGAAGCACACCAATCGCATATGCAATATTATGACGTATACATACTTGAGCATACATTAGGCTACCAATAATGAAAGCATATGAGACTACTTTCATACATGATTTTTCTTCACTATTTTGAGGACATTGGGCTTTAGAAATAATCTTACCCTTCTAGAAAGATGCAACACTTTGAGAGTATAAAGAGATGTTGAACCTTTTTAAGCACCTTTTTATTGTATGATATTTGAGACAAGATAAGAAGACCCTGGGATCTATCACAACGGATATGTATGCCAAGCATGAAAAAGGCTTTGATAAGATCCTTCATATCAAAATACATTGACAGCATTTGCTTTGTCTCAATCAGAAAGCTCATATTATTATTAATAAGGAGAATACCATTGACATACAAACCATATATAAATTTTTTCAACTTACTTCGATTTGCATCATTCTTCTTGAATCCACGAGAAATAACAATTTCATCAAACTTGAGATACCATTATCTAGGCACTTGCTTCAAACCATATGGATCTTTTCAACTTACATATTAAGTGTTTCCTATCATTTTCTTAAAAATCATTTGGTTAGTTCTTATAGACATTTTCTGACAAATCACTATTTAAAAAGGCAGTCTTAACATTCATTTGGTAAAACTTCAGGTCAAAATGAGTTACCAATGCTATAATAACTCAGAACAAATTTTGAGTTGAAATAGATAAGAAAGTTTCTTTATAATCAATGCATTCTTTCTTAGTGTAACCATTATCTAGGTGCTTGCTTCAAACCATATGGATCTTTTCAACTTACATATTAAGTGTTTCCTATCCTTTTCTTGAAAATCAT
>JANHAO010020792.1:0-12720 GCA_026873985.1 Saraca asoca | reverse complement strand
CATTAGTCTCATCATCATCATTAGAGTTAGACTCATTATCACTATTATCATCATTAGAATAAAAGAAAGATTGATTGCCAAATACCTCATTGTCTTCATCTACTCGAGCCATAAGGTAGAGGAATGCTTCTTCCTCTATTTCTTCTTCTTCTTTTCCAGAATCAACTTGTTCATATTCCTAAATGGCTAAGTTGCCTTTCTTAAAGGATAGCTTTCTTTTCTTCCTTTCATTTTCCAACTGTTTCTTCAGAAATATAGGGTAGTTTGGTTTGAAATGTCTGGACTTCTTATATTCAAAACATGTTAAGATATAAGAAGAATTCTCTTGTTCATTCTTAAGAAGCAACTTTTCTCTTTTCTTTGTTTCTCTTTTCTTTAAGCAATTTTTGTAGTTTTTTTACTTAATAGGGCCATTTGATCATTTTCATCTACATTTTTATTAGTCTGATTCTTCATCATCATCCTTAAATGTATTTGCAGCTTTTAGTGCTAAGGTTTTCCTCTTTTTATTATCACCATTCTCTTTGTATCTTTGTAGCTCAAGCTCATGTTCTTCCAAGTTTCCATAGAGCTCTTGAATAGTAGGCATTCCCATTTTAAGTGATTCCTTGGTGGCTGTCACTTTAGGTTGCCATTCCTTTGTTAAAGACATTAATATTTTGTGCACTAGATTTACATTGTCAAATGTTCTATCAAGAAGCATAAGATGGTTAGTAATAGCAGTAAATCTTTCAATAAAGTCCTTGATAGATTCTCCTTCTTCCATTTTAAACATTTCACATTAAGAAACTAATACATGAACCTTAGAGACTTTAACTTGACATAAGCTACTTCTAATGTGTCCCATTGGCTGTGGCACAATTAGATATTCTCTCATATTCTTTTGGAGAAAGACTTAGAGATGATCTGCATGACTTTGGATGTTAGGAGATGTCTTTTCCTTTCCTCTTCAGTCTAAAAAGATTTAGGTTTTGGCTATGTAATCCCATTAATTAGAGTTTATGGTGGATTATATCCATCCTCAATTATCTCCCACATGTCTATATTAGTGGCTTTAATTAAATCTCTAATTTTCTACTTTTAATAAGTATAATGATGTCCATTAAAGTTAGGAGGTTTTTTCAAAGGTGGACATTTAGGCAAAAGAGTAAAACTAGAATCCGTGATCTTCTTGAAAATAAAAGAGTATCAAGAGCCAAAGCTCCGATACCAACTGTTGGTCCTAAATTGCAAATGACCTTTTGATCTTGATTCTAGGTTGCAATGGAAGACTTTAAAAACTTCTTTGAAAGTTTAAAGATTTATCAGAGTATATTTATTGGATAATAAAGATTTAACTATCACTGATTTAGATATGATGTAGAATTGCAGGAATAATTAATCAATTAAAATAGAATATATGAGCAGTAGAATATTAAATGCAGTAATGTAAAGAAGACCAGATTTTTAAAGTGGTTCCACTTCAATTGAAATTGTAATTGAAGTATATATCCACTACACCAAATCCTTAATCGGATGGTCTTTCTTTTATTACCAAGCCACAAGATTTAATTGGGTTCTTGCAAACCAATTTACATACAAGACTTAATCAGGCTTTTGTCAGCTAATTGAGATATAAAACACTTTACACCTTCAACTAATTATGATCAACCTTACAATTAAAGAAGATGCAAAGGGAAGATCAATCTCTCCCTTTTTATCTCAGATTTCTATTAGCCTAGAAACCCAAAAACTAAAACTAAATTTTTATCAACCTAGAAATCTAAAAAACAAAACCAAATTTCGTTCAACCTAGAAATGTAAAAAGAAACAAGAGTTCAGATAGAGATACAATACTCTTAACTGAGATGTTAATCTTAATTATCTATGGTGTTCTTCTCCAAATTGATCCAAGAATCTTTGATTTGATGAAATTTGATGAGGTAGTAATAAATTTGTTTTAGCTCAGTTTTCTATCAAATTTTTGTAGTAGATAATATAAAGTTGTTATTTTAGAAATAAGGTTGACTTCTATTTATAGTATGACAATCGACATTTGAAAAATAACTAACTTTTAAACTGTGAATTGATTTGTGAATTGATTTAGAGTAGTTACTAACTTATGAATCAATTTGTTAATTAATTCATCTATGAATATTATCAAGAACTTCATGACAGAATTGATGCATGAATCGATTCACACTATAATGTAAAGAAGTCATGAATCAATTACCTAACCGATTCTCAAAAGTTTCTAAACTTCGGTAAAAATATTTTTCAAAACAATTCTTCATGAATCAATTGTTGAATTGACTCATATATAATTTTACAAGATTTTATTATGAATCAATTTGTGAATCGATTCACATAGTGAAAAATAGCTTTTATAAAAATTTCACTTGTGAAAGTGTAATTGAAAACTCAGTTAGAAAACTTTAGATTTTTAGCTCATTTCACTTGATTTATTTCTACTTGAATTTAACTAGTTTAAGAAATTTGCTTGGATCAAATTGAATTAGAACACACTCATAAAAGATCCTAAGAAAATAAATAAAAATACTATATCTAATGTGGACTCTTGAATATCACTTGAACAACTTTGAATTTGCAAAATCAACAAACACTAAAAACATATAGTTAGATTGTAATTTAATCAAAATTATTTTTCAACATTAAAATTGAAGAAAGCATGATAGCAAGGCTAGCAAACTAGGTTTTGGACTCTTTATGACATTTTTAGAGATTTCTCTTAGCTTTCCAAAGACATAAGAATCACTTAAAACCAAAGTTTATAACTCAAGATACACCAAAAACCTAAAACAGCCTAAAATTGTGCCAAATTACTGAATTAATTTAATTAAGCACAAAAACTAACAAATCACAAAACCAATTACAAGTATCCAATTAATTACATAAACATGACAAAAGATTAAGTATAGAAGAGATATAAAATATGTATAAATTATACTCATCACTTTCTATTGGGCTTGGGTTCGCATCAATATAAGGTCTGTTGTTCTAGATATCATGAAAATGCTATGACTGGTTTAGGATTTAACGAGGTTAGCATTCTACTTCAATTCTTGGGCTAATTTCAAATAACAAATGTCCAAATTGGAGCTCTACATAACAATTATAGGTCTTTGTCCTAGCTTTTTAATGATATAAGAATCATCCCAAATAGAGGTTCAAAACTCTAGATATAGCCAAAAGTCTAAAACAATGTCTAATCCCCTATCTTAATCCAAATTAATTCTTTCATAGTTCTAATTTGAACCAAATCACAAAAGAGAACATAAGTAAATCTTTTTGGCATGTAAAATTGATAAAACAATAAATGTAAAAGAGACAAAATATATAAATATTACACTCATCAAATTCCCCTACAATTAGCTGTTACACGGCTTCAAGCAAAACACAAAACTTGACTTGAAATTTAAAGAAAATAAACATGAACTAATTAATAATGTTAAGATTGCAAAACATGAGTAAGAAAACAACTAAAATTCTCAAAAGTCATTACACATCATGAACTGATAGTCTTGACAAACTCAAAAGTCAAAATTAATTAATACAACAAATTCATTCTAAAGAAAGTAAACCATGTTGGTAGACCATCATAGGATAAGCTTTCTTTTCTTATTGTTTAAGGTAAGTGTTTCACTCAAATTTATTTCATGAAAATGCACTACCATAAGATTGCGTATTATCTAATCTCCACAACTCAAATCACATGTATAACACAAATCAAAAGGACTTTCTAGGGTTGTAATGGGGTCAAGGAAATAAGTCTAGAATGATATAGATATAAAAGTATAAAACCAAAGAAATTAATAGAGCATTGAAACATAAATTTAGATAAATAAAGCAATTAAGATCTGTAATCTATCATCACAATTTTCAAGCACTTATCAACTTCTCTATTTTTTTTTCTTTTCTTTTCTTATTTTCTAATTCCTTTTTTTTTTGGCCATTGTAATGATCACATTCACCTTTTCACTGTACAATTAACATACTCCATACTTGCTCATAAACCTATCCCACTAATAATTCAAATGGTCTACTATTCCCTAAGATTAGGTAAAGACATTAAAAGCTTGTTAATGGGTTACACAACAAGAAGTCAATTACCTTAAAAGGGCTTATCAATGGTGAATTGTAAGGTTGGCTATTTGGGCTAAAATGATTTATTCAAAGATAGCCTTAATCATATTCATGCATATATGTGTCAATTATAATCTAAAAAAGACTTAAGGTAAGTACTAGAGAAACAAATTCATGGAATAATATCACACGTAAAAAGAAGAAAATTGATATGAATGTTCAATTTATAGGCTCTAAACCTCACAAGTTAAAATGTCTAGCAAATTCATTCTACTAACATTTCAAAACCCATTACTATACTAATCATCTTCAAGATGCCAGTTAGTTTATTCAATTATGCTATATAACCTTCAAATTCTATTGACCACTACTTATGGTATAAAAAAACTCACTATCATTAAAAAGACATTGTTGATGTCGTATTTTGGATATACTCCAAAGTCTAGCCAACGGAGGGATTCTTTGGGATTTCAAGCCTGTATCCGATTCAGATATGATAGAACATCAGAATAGACAAAGATGAAGGGAAGAGTTGGAAAAAGACAAAGGGTTTAACGTGGTTCAGCTAAATCCGAACGACACCAGACCCTATGTCCACAGTGAGGATTTTATTGATGTAAAAAGTTTAGTAGGGATTTTGCTTATAGAGTTCAGCCTCTCCCCCTTCTAATAAGGCAAACTTATTTATAGAGGAAGGAGGAGTTGCATGCATTAATTACAAGCTACAGTTGTATTACATCAAGCTATAAAATGAGAAAAGACAGAAAACTAGCCAATGCAGAATGTAGGCTGCAAAATGGTCTCCCTAGGTTGATAGTAGGCCTGAACCTGTCAGTGTCTACCGCTTAGTGTTGGTGTGCCAAGGAAGACACTTGGGTGTCCCAAGTGAGAATCCTTAGCTTGGGGGTGTTGTGGAGATTGTTGTGGCAATCCTGGTGTTACTACTTGGCAAGCAGGTCTTGTGGCTTCCTCGTCGGCTCATTAGGTTGCTGCCTCGTGATGGACGTGGCAAGGCCAGCTTCATGAGAAGGATACCGGGATTATCTCGCTGTGCCACTTTCTAGTGGGCAAAACAAAGTTTGTGAAGTGCCTTGGGCGTGCTTGGGCTACAAGCTCGCGAGGCCATTTTTGTATATAACATAAGCCCTCCAACTCTCGATTTGCCTTGCGGACCAGCAATAAGTTCCTGAGGCTGGATTCGTATCTTTAGTCAGTGTCCTCCCTTGATCAAAGTGTCACGTCAGATGTCATTCCGTTTCGCTTTATGCCATGCTTTTTTCTGTTTGTCATTTTTGGCCTTTGGTGTGGCATTGTCGCTCATTTCGGTTCATTGGATGAAGATTAGGTCAGACACCTTCTAGATTCTTCAAGAGGCTAAGTGGATCTATATATAGCCTGGAGCATTCTCTCTTTTGTCCCAGAAAAACTCAATGAAGGAGATTGAAGAGCCCCCTATGCTTCGGTGTCTTAGCTTTCGACGAAGCTTGCTGGGACAAGAATGGCCTGTTGCAGAGTGCTGGGAGACATGGATAGCCCATTGCACATGGCTCCGTCGTAGGATCTACCTAGCGGGCTCCTAGGGGATCTTGTGTTGACTTCAGGCCACCTCCTCTAGTCGTCGCTTGTGGTGCTGCTACCTGGCCAGCAAGCTCTTATGACTTTTTGGTTTGCTTTAGGTCTGGCTCAGGGGGATGTGCTGGAGGAATATAAGCAAAAGTAGCTTTGGGGTCACTGCTCTTTCCACAAGCGTAAGCTCAGTGACCAGCCTTCTGCCCTCTTTGCAGGGCTAGTTGTGCCAGGTCATCAAACTTTTCACCGTTGTTTTTGTACTTCTTCCTTTGATGTAATTTTACCTCGCTTGGACGAGGTTTTTTACTGCATGAGCTTTTCTTCTTTCAAATACTTGTAACCGGATACTTCACACATCGTTGTATGTACATTTCTGACGATCAATAAAATTTCTCTTCTGGGCCAATTGACTGCACTTTACTTTCATGACTGCTCAATCTGTTATGAGTGAAAGAGAGAGGTCACATGGGAGCTGCGAGATTCTGTTGCCTTAGGTGAATAATTGATTCATTAATTTTTTATGCTTCAGCAAGAGTCACGCTAGCGTCGAGTGTTTTTTTTAGTGCCCCTCCACCTTAGCGGGCATGAAGCTGTGCTGGCTAAATGAGCATATTTTGAGCGTCTCCACGCCTCAACGAGCCTAGAGCTGTGTTGGCTAAATGAGTTTATTTTGAGCGTCTCTATGCCTCAGCGAGCACGTAGCTTAACTGGTTAAGCGAGTTTATTTTGAGCATCTCCATGCCTTAGTGAGCCCGCAGCTCAACTAGTTAAACGAGTTTATTTTGAGCATCTCCACCCCTCAGTGAGCGCGTAGCTCAACTGGTTAAGTGAGTTTATTTTAAGTATCTCCATGCCTCAACGAGCCCGTAGCTCAACTAGTTAAGTGAGTTTATTTTGAGTGTCTCCACACCTCAGTGAGCCCGCAGCTTAACTGGTTAAGCAAGTTTATTTTAAGCGTCTTCATGCCTCAGCGAGCCCACAGCTCAACTGATTAAACGAGTTTATTTTTTTCTGGAATGATCTTCGAGGGGGCCTCAGCTAGACCAAGGGTCATAGTTGGCAGAGAAAATCCTTCACAAAGCTTAGGAAATTAGCCACATGAGAGCTGCAGATGTTGCTAACACTCGGAAGCAAAAAGGGGCAAAGTAAATGACATTAAATCATTTAGCAAATATCTTTAAGCAGAAACAAGGGAATGACAATTACATTTGCCCCAAAATTTGAAATAGAAAATCAAAATATAACTCGAATCGAGCCCCCCAGCTCTTGGTTGGTATTGTGTTGAGATGACTGGTGGAGCTATCTTAAGGGCTGTACCACGTACTCCCTTTAGCGTCCCTTTTTGATCAAGTCCTCAATCGCCTCCCTGAGGGCCCAACAATTTATGGTGCCATGACCAAGCTCATTGTGAAAGGCACAAAACTCTTCCTGGTTTCTCCATCTGTAAGGGATTCTAGAGGGTGGGGGTACCCTGAAATCTTCCTTGTCCCTTTCTATCATGAAGATCCTATCCTGGGAGTTTGATAGGATGCTAAATTGTTCCTAGCAATCCGAATACTGGGTTTGCCCACCCTTGGGCTTTTTGGGCTTGTTGGCCGCCCGCTCAGCGGAAGGGTCACCCTGATCCACGTCGCTCCTCTGCTTGCCACGAGAGGAGTTAGCCTTTTCATCCTTGTTGTCAGATTTTTCAAAGCCAAATGTCTCCTCCCATTTGATATGCTTGACAGCTCGCTCGTAGAACTTGGTGAGGTCCTTCACCGGGGACTTATATAGACTCTTGTATAGCTTTCCATCTTTGCGAAGTCCTGCGGAGATGGTGGCCAACATGGTTTCTTTGGATGGATTCTCCACCGTATTAGCTTCTAGTTTGAATCTAGTGATATAGTCTTTTAGTAACTCCTATTTGCGTTAAAAGACCATAGCGAGGTGACAAGGGGGTACGAGCTGCCTCTTTAGTACTCGGTACTGGCTAATGAACTTCTATTGGTAGTCTTCCCAGCTGCCAATTGAGCGGGTCGGGAGGCTTCTAAACCAAGCTCGAGGCATACCTCCTAATATGGCTAGAAAAACCTGACACTTAACCAGGGGGTGGGGTCAACTGTCTGCAGGTCCATCTGAACATTGAACGCATCCAGATGATCATACAGATTAGAATCCCCATTGTATAATAGGATCGTGGGGACTCTAAGTTTGAGAGGGAGAGTTCAAGCTTCGATCTCCTCAAAAAGTGGTGATCGCTCCTTGTAATGAGATCGATCACCCAGGGCTCAAAGGCGTTCTTCCAATTGAGCCATCTTCTGAAATAGTTCCCCATCTAATGGGTCTCGCTCCCTAAAGGGTCGATTGGGTGACTACTGGACACTTTGGTCTCCATTGTCTCGAGGGTCATGACTCAGGGTCTGCTCCCGTGAGCAACGAGCTTGGGTATTGCCCTAGTTTGGATAACTCGGGCATTAGGTTTTAGCTTGTCTCTGCACATTTTATGCCAATGATATGACTGCTTTAGTTAATTCTCCCATCATGTGCTCAAGTTTCTCCTGAGGTTGGAGCCAGGTCTGTGGCACCAGCGACAAGAACTGGTTGCACTGAACTGGTTGGAGGGATACCAGTAGCTGCTCTGATGACAGGAGTGCTAGACAAGTCTGTTGTTGAAACATGGCCATCTAAAGGATAGGGGTGTGCATTCAAGGCTCTGGTGACTCTTCCCTTGGTCATTGCAATAGGAATGAACCGGAATAGATGAGATCCCCACTGACGGTGCCAAAATATTGATGTCGAATTTTGGATATACTCCAAAGTCCGACCAACGGGGGGATTCTTTAGGATGTCAAGCCTATGTCTGATTCAGATATGATAGAACAACGGAATAAATAAAGATGAAGGGAAGAGTTGGTCAAAAACATAGGATTTAACATGGTTCAATTAAATTCGGACGACATCGGACCCTACGTCCACGATGGGGATTTTATTGATGTAAAGAGTTTAGCAGGGATTCTGCTTATAGAGTTCAGCCTCTCCCCCTTCTATCAAGGCAAATGTATTTATAGAGGAAGGAGGAGTTGCATGCATTAATTACAAGCTATAGCTATGTTACATCAAGCTATAAAATGAGAAAAGACAGAAAAAGACTACAAACTAGCCAATATAGAATGTAGGCTGCAAAATGGTCTCCCTAGGTTGACAGTAGGCCTGAACCTATCGGCATCTACTACTTGGTGTTGGCGTGCCAAGGAAGACACTTGGGTGTCCTGAGTGAGAATCCTTAGCTCGAGGGTGTTGTGAAGACTACTGTGGCGATCCTGGTGCTACTACTTGGTAAGTAGGTCTTGTGGCTTCCTCGTCAGCTCGCTAGGTCACTGCCTCACGATGGACGCGGCGAGGCCGGCTTCATGGGAAGGATATTGGGATTATCTCACTATGCCACTTTCTGGTGGGCAAAACGAAGTTTGCAAAGTGCCTTAGGCATGCTCAGGGCTATGAGCTTGCGAGGCCATTTTTGTATATAACAAGCACCTACATATTAGCAAAATACTTTTTTTAAAGAAACACAAAAATTAAAAAAAAATCCTAAAATCCTCTCCCCACACTTAAATTTTTCATTATCCCTAATGTAGAGTTCATAATCATAAACAAATCAAGGACATATAAAATAAAAGAGTTAAGGTAGGAGAGCAAATCTAATGGTGGCTTGTTAGCCACTCTTGGGTTACCACCTAAGCAACGCTTTGTTTAATGTTGTCAGCTAAACGGATAGCTCTCCTCAATTAGGCTTCAGTTTTAAAAAATGAACACAATCTTTAGAAAAAAATGGAGCAATCATTAGCAGGGTACTTCATAGCCTTGAATATATTAAATTTCACAGTCTCTCCATCAAATTCCATGGTGAACGTGCCACCATAGACATCAATTTTGGTTTTAGTTGTTTTAAGGAAAGGCCTTCCCAGATTGATTAGGTTTAGGTTTGTGAAGCATCATCCTCCATGTTTGGAATGTAGAAATCAACTAGAAATATTAAATCATTAACCTACACTAGAACATCTTCAACTACCCTTATTGGGTATACATTAGATCAGTTTGCAAATAGTATAATCACACTAGTTTCCTTTAAAGGACTTAAATTCAAAGATGCATGGATTAAATATGACATTACATTTATGAATGCACCTAAATCTAACATAGCATGTTCAAAATGTGCCTTATTAATGACACATGGAATTGTGAAAATGCCTAGATCCTTGCCTTTTTTGGATAATTTTCTTTGAATAACAGCAGACAAATTTTCCCCCGCTCTTATTTTCTTATTACCTCTTAATTTTTGCCTTATGGTGCATAACCCCTTCAAAAATTTTGCATCCTTTGGAATTTGTTTGATTGCATCAAGTAGAAGTATGTTCACTTCTACCTTTTTGAAGATCTCTAGTGATGGCAACTCAAGGGACCATTCAAGAAATCACCAAGAGCCTTTGCATATTTTGGATGGACCAATCACAAAGGCTAAGGCAAGAAAGATTAGAGAGGCTCTCCAAGGCTTATATTAACACATTTGAAGAAAACATGAATATGGTAGCTTGGGAAGGTCAAGTATCATTTGCATTGAAGCCATGTTATTAAGTAAAGCCACCTAAGTAACATGGAGTGCCAACATGGCAGTAGTTTGGTGTTATCTTTAGGATTTTAGGCTGATTGAAAATACATGTATTTTGAACTGTTTTAGGCTAATTTGGGGCACCATTTTGTAAGGGTTGATTGGTCCATTTTTGTGGCTTGTTTTTTGGACTTTTTATAATAACTTAGGCTTATGTTTTTTACTAAATTGACTAATATTTTTTTTTGGGCTTGTTTGGATCATGAATCTAGCCCACTTTTGTTTAGTGAAAGCTATTTGGAAAGGCTTGTTTCTCTTAGAATTTATATTACACAATTTTAGGGATTCAAAAGGCATTTTCTTCTTCTTGAGAGCTTCCTCTCTAATGGTTCTTGCTAGAATTTGAGACTTGTTAATGAGACTTCTCTTTGTGGCATCAAACCTATCACTTATCACTCCCCTTCTTCTCTTTTTTGTAGTGTGGCATGAATATCCTTCTTTTTCTTTCATTATTGTTGTTAAATTTTGGAGGATTCATGGACATCTCAATGGGAGATCACATTAATTTTGTATCAGAGTTATTGCTTGCCAAATTTTAGGTTTAATTTCTTACTCTTTTGCTAAATCTTTACTAATTTTTTTCTACATTTTTCTTGCTATTTGCCTTGTTTTTGCGTCAATTAAGTTGCTGAATTTCTTGTTGAATTATGCCCAATTCTCGCTTCATTTTGTTTCTTTAATTTTTCTTATTGCTATCCTATTTTCTGCTACAATTTTGCTTGCTATTTGGCGTCATTTCTGCTTCAATTTTGTAGAAATTTTTTTTATGTCTTGCTTTATCTACCAAGTGTTTGATCATAGGTTTGTTTGGTCTAAATTTTTTTGCTCAATTGTACTCATTATCTATTGATTCTCGTTGCTGCCTTGCATGACATTCTGCTAAAATTTTACATATTTTTGCTTTTCAATTTGTTGCATATCAAGTGTTTGTTAGTTGGTTTGAGTTTCATTTGCATTGATTTTGTGTATTCATTGGTGTGGAACTGAATTGCACTTAAATTTAGTGATGTGTAGTGCCATTTTCCTTAACATTTCATCAACTTTTATGTGAAGTTACAATCCCCTATTTTGGTTCAACTATTATCCTAATTTCCCCTACTTTGGGTGAAACTTCTATTGCATTTCCCTTGAAACTTTGCTGCTGTCTAAGCTTGAAATTTATTGTGTTTTATGCTAAAAATATTTTTCTATTGAGTACACCTATTGGACATTGTTTTAAGCCAATTATGGTTGATAAAATTGATTGTTTGGCTAATCAGTTGGTTGATACAAGTGTTGAAAAATTCTGGATAACAACTTACTTGATAAGAAACACAAAAGAAAAAGAGGAAATGTTAGTGAAAAAAATAAGAGCAAAATAAATCATGACAAAAGGAAAGTGAAACAAAAATTTGAAAGAAATAAAAGTTGAAAAGAAACAAAGTGTGAAAGAACAAAAGAAAAATAAAAAAGAAAATAGAAAAGAAATGAAATTGCATGTTGTCTTGAATCTTTGGAAGCAAAAAATGATGCAAGTTGGAGCTCCCTTTAATCCTTGAGAATCAATTTCCTTTGTATTCAATTAATTGTATTTGTTTGGATGCATAATCATTTTTATAGCTTATAAAGTCTAATTTGGATTCCATTTTCTTAACTAATTGAATTTTTGCTACAATTTTGGCTAACCAAAATTTTATTGGTTCATACCACTTTGGAATTACTGGATTGTTATGTGATATTGGCTATGACATTTTTGAAAACTCAAAGATCTTGTCTTTTTAGTTCTTAAAAAGCCTCAAAGAAAGAAAATATGAGTAGGAAAAAGATAAGTGTTTGATTATTTGAGGGTAAAAACCTATTTCTAAAGTGTAAACACGAGTAGAGTGTCCAAACATAAGTGAGGAGAGTGCATTTTGGTAAGGGCCCTATTTCTAACATTTTCTTATAGGTTTTATTCATTAAATATGTTGGGTGGTAATAGTCCTCAAAAGAATGAAATCATGTTCACTTTGAGAGCCATGCAATAAAAATTTGAAAGGGTGAATATAAAGCTTGATGAAGTAAGAGAAAGGCTTACAAAAGTTGAAAATAGAAGAAATACAGATGAGAGAAGACATAGGAGGCAATGTTATAATCATGATAGCAATAAGGGTGAGATGAGAGATAAGGATGATGAAGAGCAATCTACATTTTTCTATGAAATCGAAAGGAGTGAAAGGAAGGATATAGAAGAAATGTGGGAAGAAGAAATAAGATGCCTAGAAGAGAAAGAATTGATTCTAAAGATGCAAATTCCTTCATTCCATGGGAAAAATGATCCAGAAGCTTTGGAGTGGGAAAAGAAAGAAAAGTTGATCTTGGAATGTCACAACTATTCCAAAGAAAAGAAGGTAAAGCTTGTGGTTGTGGGATTCATAAATTATGCTATCATATGGTAGGATCAA
>JANHAO010020791.1:0-12732 GCA_026873985.1 Saraca asoca | reverse complement strand
TACCTTCACTCTAGATTTGATCTAGGATGCTTTGAGACCTCAAACTGGTGGATCTATGGGAGATTTACTCAGCCAAAGGGGAGAAAAATTTCTGAAATTTTTGGCCCTTTGCTGCCCCTTTTGGCCAAGCAAACCTAACAACTATAAATAAGAACATCCATAAAATAAACAATCACAAATTTGCTAATAAAAGCACATAAAACATGGTTCATCAATATCATAAAAGTGCTAAGGGCATTTGTCAAGTTGGACCACTCATATAACCTATGTTTTGTTTTAAAAGCAATTTTCCATACATCTCCTTATCTCATGCAAATTTGATGATACCCATGCTTCAAATTAATCTTAAAAAATACACAAGAACCTTACAATTCATCAAGCATATCATCTAGTCGAAGAATAGAGTGTCTATATTTTACAGTGATTTTATTGATTGGGTGCCAATCAACACACATCCTCCATGATCCATCCTTTTTAGGCACCAATAATACAAGAACTGCACATAGACTCATGCTTTCTCTAATGTATCCTTTTGTCATAAGCTCTTCAACTTGTCTTTGGATTTCCTTGCCCTCATCAAGATTGGTCCTATATGTTGGCTGATTAGGTATGAAAGCTCCAAGCATAAAGTCAATTTGATGTTCTATCCCTTTCATAGGTGGTAATCCATGGGGAACCTCTTTGGGAAAGACTTCTTCAAATTCCTGCAAAATAGATTCAATGGTACTAGGCAACACAATATGTTCTTGGTTAGTGTTCGCATAGGCTTCTTTGCACAAGAGTACAAACATAGGCCTACTAGCATGAAAGGCAAATCTCACATCACTAGCCTTAGGAAACACACTCAATTTTCTCTTGTCTTACGTTAGGTTTTCTCAACTCTTTCTTCCCCTCTTTTTTTTCACTCTTACTCTCTTTTTCTTCACACACTCTCTCTTTATTTTTCTCTATTTTCATTTGTCCCTTAAACATTTGTTTTCAAGTTATAGGCACAAGAGTGATGAGCTTGTTGTTTTTAATAAAACTATACCTATTTAGGAAGCCATCATAAGTAACATATCTATCAAATTGCCATGGCCTTCCTAGCAACAAGTGATCCACTTGCATACGTACCACCATCACAAAGCACTTCATCTTGATAACTTAATAGAGAAGGCCACTAGAACTTATCTTGTCACTTTCACCTCCTTCATTGCAGTTTGTAAGGTGTAGGGTGATTCAAGGTAGGCAAGCTCAACTTTTCCACCAAAATTATGCTAGCTACATTGGCACAACTCCTTCTATCTATAATGAGATTGTAAACTTTTCCCATCACATGAAACCTTATATGAAAAATATTCTCTTTTTTCTTTTTATTCGCTTCCTGGGCTTGAACATTTAGAACCTTTCTCACCACCAAGGCTTCTCTTTCAATCACTTGCTTTATTCCCTCACTACTCTTTTCTTTACTAGAATTGGATTCTTTGTAATATTTTTTATATTTACTAGTAGATTCAATCTCACCATGATCCTTCAACAACATGACTCTATTGTTTGGGCAGTCAGAGGCATAATGACCATGGCCTAAGCATTTGAAACATTTAATGTTCCTTTGCTTTTGAGGTGCTTCTACCTTGTGTTTTCCTTTGGAGTCATTTCCCTTAACTTTAGAAGAATTTTCATCTATGAACCTCTTTGCAAATTCTTCATCCTTTTTCTCATATTGATTCTCCTAACTAGGCTTCTATGAAGAGCTAGATTGATGCCTATACTTAGAAGAACTCTTTCTTTTAAATTGCCTCTTAACTATCATGGCCATATGTACCATGCCCTCCAATTCCACATAGTGTTACGATATCACCATATTGAGAATATCATGGTTTAGCCCATGTAGGAATCTAGCCATGGTAGCTTCTCTATCCTCCTCCATATTAGCTCTTATCATGTGTACCTCCATTTCTTTATGGTAGTCTTCAACACTCTTAGAACCTTGTGTACGACTTTGTAGCCTTTAATACTACTCTCTATGATAATGGCCTAGGAATTAACCTCTTTCTTATGATGGTTTTCAACTCTTCTCAAGTTTTAATGGATCTTTCATGATTTCTTCTTCTACCTTGGACTAGTTGATCCCACTATATTATAGCATAGTCCATGAACTCGACAATCACAAGCTTCACTTTCTTCTCTTCGGAATAATTATGGCCTTACAAAATTAATTCTACCTTCTTCTCTCATTCTAAGTAAGCTTCCAGATCATTCTTTCCTTGAAATGAAGGAATTTGCATTTTGATATTGTGAGGGATAGAATCAACTCTATCTCTTCTTTGTCTATCATTTCTTTTGCCCACATTCCTCTTATCAACTCTTCTTTCACTCTTTTCAGACTCATAAGATGGACTTAACTCCTCCTTATCATCTTTTTGCTTTCATCCTCATTCCTTTTGTGATAGTCATTTTGTCTTCTATCCTTCTTCTTATGCTGGTTTATTTTCAACTCTTTCAAGTCTCTCGCCAATATTATCAAGTCTCATGTGCAACCTCTCAAATTGTTGTTGCATAGCTCTCAAAATGAAGATAATCTTATTGTTTTGAGGACTATCATCTTTACTATCACCTAACATCTTTAAGAAATAAAGCTTGCAAGAAAAAAATGTTAAAAGTAGAATCCTCACCAAATGCACAATTCTCACTTATGTTTAGAAACACTCCATTTGTGTATGCACTCTAAAATTAGATTTTTACCCTTTAATGAGCTCATACACACTTGCCTTTTCCCCCCACTTCTCATTTTATTTCTTTAAGGCGCTTTAAGAACTAAAGAGAAAATCATAAGATTTCACAATGTGGCAATCTATCTCACACAACACTCTTATGATTCTAAAGGTGACATAAACCATCAAATAAAAGAAGTAAAAAATCAACAATGGAAGTCAAGGAAAGGAAGCAACAAAGGTAAAGGAATAAGACCAAAAAATTTTAGACTTGACAAAAGAAGGAAAAACTCTAAAAGATCATGTAAATTGATTTAAAAAAACTTTCTAAGCTATGGAATTGATTATATATCCAAACAAACAAATTCAAATTGAATACTATGGAAATTAAATTAAGAAAAAAGGATCCAAGTTGTGGGATTTTGAAGGAAGCTTAACTTTGTAAATTATTTTCTTTCCATAATTCAAGATAGCATTCAATCCTTTTCTTTTCTATATCTCTTTTCTCTTGTTCTTTCTTTGTTTTCTCTTAAATCAATTGCTCTTTCTCTTTTTCTTGTTCTTTAACACTTTTTTTTGTCACACTAATTTTTTAAAACTTGAATCACACTAATTTAAGCAAATAACATTAATTTTAATCGAACACGATTGACATAAACTAATTTCCAATAGATGTATTCAACAAGAAGATGTTCTTACATAAGACACAACTAACTTCAAAGCTTGGACAGAAACAAATATGCTAAAAATAAGGATTGCAACAAACTTAGACAACAACAAAAGGCCAAAATAAGGGATTGAAATTTCACAACAAAATGCTACTGCAATGTTAAGGAGATAGCACCAAACAACCCCTAATTAAAGTGTAATTCAACCCTAAACTTATAGCTATACACTAGCAAAGCAAATGTGACTCAAACCATTCATCAAACACTTGGTATGCATAAAAACAAGAGATAAAATTTCTACAAGATTGCAGCAAGAAAAGTGCCTAAATAGCAACTAAATTTGTAGTTGAAATTGACACCAAATTCAACAAATCAAAACCCAACAAAAAAATGAAACAAATGGACACAAATTCAATAAGAAAGAAACACACAAGAATGACATTGAAATAGGGTAATGAGTAGCAATATCAAACTACAACATTGGAAAACAAGACAATAAGAAAAACCAGAAATTAAAATTAAAATTAGGAAAACTTAACTCTGAATACCAAATTGATGTGGTCTTCATACAAAAGTGCCATGGATCTTCACAAATTCAACCATAAATAAAGAAAACAAGTAGGATATTCATGTCACACTCTAGAATAAAAAAGAATGAGAGTGATAAGTGATGAATTTGATGTCAGAAAGAGAAATCCCTTTGATAAAGTTTCAAGTATATTCAAGAACCTTAAGAGAAAGCTTTTACAAGAAAATGACTATTCTCATTCCATAAAAAACTACCAATTGGGGAAACTAGCCTTCCCATGTAGCTACCACTAAACTAAATGGGCTAGATTTATAAGACAAACAAGCCCAAAATACAACCAAAAAACCCAACACAAGATAAAGGCCTAAACTATTACAAATTACAAAAGACTCAAAAACAAAATAATAAAAATGGCTAAAATAGCCCCTATAGTTGGCATCCCACATAACCCAATCAGCTCCTTCAAATGATGCCCATGATGTTGTTCCATGTGGTGCAAGGATACTAAGTGATGCCATGTGTTGTCTGATGTTGTGCAAGGATGCTTAGGTGGCACCACTTGATGGCATGGCTTCAATACATATGGCCTTTGACTTTCCAAAGCCATCATTCTCATGTTTGCTCCAAATATTTTGACATAAGCCTTGGAGAGCCTCTCTAATCTTCTTAGTTTAGGCCTTGTGATATATCGATCTGGAATGTGTAATGGCTCTTGATTATCCCTTGAGTAATCTTTTGAGTTTCCATCACTTTGTGGTTTATTCCTTCTATAGAATGGAAGAAAGGTAATAAAAACTATTTGACTCCCTATATTTCTCCTTTTAGTTGGATTTTGCAACTGAGACAGTCCAGTAGAATTTCCTTTCCACCAACTAGGTGGTATTTCCATGGGCAGGGGTTAGTCTTCCACTAGTTACAACATTAGTTCCCTTAGATCGAGCTTTCTTCTTACTGTCAGAGGGCATTTCCCTTTCATGACATTTTTTGGACCTCAATTTCATCCTGTAAAGCTTAATTCATAGCTTATTGGTACATTGTATTTGGATCCACTTTAACACAGTCAAAATAATAATCACGGAATCCTTGTACAAACCTCTCCACCTTCATAGTCTCATTAGATATCAAGTAAGAAGCCTATCATGAAAGTCAAGTAAATTGAGCATCATACTCACTCATAGACAAGTTATTTTGTCTCAAACTTTCAAACTTTCAGGCATTCGCTTGCCAGACACTAGGAGGAAGAAATTTATTGATAGAGGTTTCTTGAAACATTACCTAAGTTAATGGTTTAGCATCTGTAGCTCACCCTTCAATCACTCTTACAAACCAATAATATGTCTAAGTCGTCTAGCCAATACCCTACTAACTTTATTAGCAAGGGTTCAGGACATTGTAACATCTTATCATATCTTTCAATTTGATCAAGAAACTGATATGGGCCTACAGAAGAATTTGTTCCCATATATCGGGGTAGCATCAATTTTAGAAGCTTATGAATAATTGTTAATCTATTCTCTTACTCATCCATAACATGAAGAGTTTGATCTTTTTCATTTTACCTACTCTTATCAAGCTCTCTATTCTGATTTCAATTTTTGTTTTGTGTTAATGCATGTACTAGGCTATTCATTGTCTACTGAACTAAATTCTCTATCTATTAAGGGACTTTAGGATTATCGCTAATTTCATAGTGTAGGCTATTTCATCCAATAGATGACCCTTCATTACCAGAGTTAGACTCTTGACCTTTTTGTCTTCCAGTTTTCACCATAATTTACATCACAAATTTAATCAGATTCTCAAAAGTTACAATGATTCCAGTTTAGTTTTGTTGATGCAAACACACACTTCATCTGGTCGATGAGAATGGTATTAATAATACATGCTCTTGGGTGCACATGTGTTACTGGTACTGTTCCTACTAACACTTGATGAAACCATCACCACCATATGACTCTAAAAAAGTCTACATATAGGCCTATACTCATAGGTTTAGCCTAAATCTTTACTCTGATACTAAACATGTCACGACCCAATTTCCTAGTCATAACTGATGTGAATATCAATCCTTTATTGATAGTAACTAGCCTTTATCTATTTTTCATTACCTATTCTGATTCATACTTGTTTCACTGTTACTGGTCATGTTTACTCAATTTCAATTTGTTAATTTGAATATTGAAGACTTATAAAATAAAAATGGAACAACTGCAAATATGAATATGTTTTATAATATACAACGACATTGCCCAACAAGCACATGTCAAATAAAATATTTGTTCATAAGTTATTCACAAGTTCCCAACTACATTAAAACCTTCCGTTCAAAAAGCCATTCCCATACCACTTTATGTCCTTTTAAGGGCAATATAACCAAAAGTTAGATTAACATATGATTTACCATGAATCTAAAAGCATAGGTTAATATAACCAAATCCTATTGCCATATTATTTATAGTTTTTTTTTAAAAAAAAAGGTTTAAAAAAATATGTAAAGATGGTAAATCATCAAGGGATTAAACCATCCTAAGGCCATCATCAACAGGACATTCAAGGGTTCCATAAGAATGATTTTGACCTCGTGTAACACTTCACACCTAACAAGATTCAAAATGATTATGTAATGAATCCTAATCTCATATGCACCTACGGGACTTGAAACAATGGTGGAAAACATGTCAGACATGATTTTCATTGAATCACTATTCATTCTTACTTTTTTGAAATCGATTTATTAATAAGATCTTGAGAATCTAAAAAATAATCCATAAAAGAGTGAGTCTAAGGCTTAGTGAAATACATCCATACCTAACTTATGAATGTCTTAATAATAACAATACAAATGAAAATCATAGCCATTCATTTATTTTTATTTTACACCATGTTAATCCAATCATATGTTATGGCCTCAGGCAATCATCATTATGTATTACTTGTTAATTCAGTTTATATCTCATTCAAGTTTCTTAAAATAATAATTTAAATAAGAGGCGAAATAAATAATGTCAATCAAAATCCTTCTTATTACTCTAGTCCAGCCTTATCTCGTACAATCCCAACCTTATCCCTCCAAGTTCTACCTTATCCTTCACATTATAGATCCGAGATCCAGTTCATTTACACCCATCTCATCACATTATTCACATTTCATCATCATCATATATCATATGTCATCACATATCTTATGGGGAAATTCTCAACTTTAAACAATATCAATACTCACAAAAAACTATATCACAATATTCACATTCAATCATAATCTGGATCATATGGATCACATTCTATCATATATACAATCATACGTTCTTTGTCTCATTATCATAATGGTTACCAGAATAATTACCATAATATCAACGTATAGATAAGTATTAGACTTGTTGATATTGGCTTATGAGTTGCTCAATTAAAATTTATTAATACTATATTCAAGCTAGTTAGATTTCATATGAGATTAGATTAAAAGAAATTAAAGATGTCTTAGAAAGAGGAAAGTTTTAGCTGAAAGAGTGTAAAATTCTGGAGGTGTGACCAGAATCATAAGTATGACCGGGGATGAAATTCAAGTCAATCAGAATCATAGGAATTAGATGAGAAGGATTCGATCCAACTCGAGAAAATCTAATTCAAAATATAAGTCTGCTCGTCAAAATTTGAAAACATTCAAAAAGTACAAATTATACACATGATCATAATCACAATTGGTATAAAAAAATAGGATAAGACAATTTGATTTGACTCACAACAATTTATTTCAATTCTTGATGTGTTAATGGTGGATTTTGTTCTGGGCCAAACTTCAGCCAATAAAGGATTCTTTTCATATTTTAAACTGTAATCTGATTCTAAAGCAACAAATGAATGAAGAAGGCGAGAAGAAGAGGAAGAGCAGTAGAAACATAAAGCTTTTAACGTGATTCGACCAAATCTGGACAAAATTGAACCCTACGTCCATAGTAGTGTATTAGTTTGAAAGTATTTTTACAAAGTTTCAGTATGATGGCTTCCCTCTTTTTTAACATTCATCTCTGTCCTTCTATTTATAAAGGAAAGAAGGTTATAATTGAAATTTTACATGTAATAAATCTATTACATCAAATATTTAATGTACAAGATAAAATGGACTGATTAAGATCCTGTAGGTTGGCTTCTATGGATTGCCTATTACAAGTGGGCCCCATGTGTCTGTTGGACAATACATATGCTGATCTCTTGATGAGCTCCCGGGTTGCTAGTCGGATCTCATAGGACAGATTCTTCGATGTGGGGGAGCTGTTGTCTTCAAGGTAGCGAGGTTGAACTCATTCTTATTGGGGCAAGCTCGAGCAGATAAGGTCACTAGCGGTGCGAGCTATATCTCAGCACTTTGAGCTTCCCAACAAACTGAGGTCTTGTCGTGCTTAGACCACTTGCTAGCCCATTAAGGACGTTTTGGATTTCATATATAACATGATGTGAATTACAAGACACAATACAGCTCAATTCCTACAAGCATGATAGCAGGGATAGTGTAAAAAGGGACAATTCAACTTGTAAATTCTGGAAAATGCAAAAAATAACAAAAAAATAGGAGAAAACAACTTCAAATCTTACACCAAATTATAAGAGTTCAATTCAACATATCTTGAGGATTTAAACACACTTAAAACCCAATCTTTTCCATGATTATATTAACAAGGCCATTCAAACTCAAACTTAATCATACAATCACAAATACCCATTTTTATTAACTTACTTCCACAAACAGAGGATCATAATCAGTAAGTATAATATAATTCACAAGAAAGGTCTAAATCACTCACCTAAGCAACTAGAAACAAGAAATCTAATCAAAATTTACAAGGGTTCTCAATATTCTTCAAGAACAAGAAAGAAGAGCATATTAGTTTTTCTTGAATTTTTCAAGGTTTTTCTTCCACCAAACAACCAAGTACTATTAGGTTATGGTTTCATTACAAAGAACCTAGCTAGAAATAATAGATTTAAGCTCTAAAATACTAGAAAATCATGTATATTCATAGGTTGAACAATAGAATGAATAGTGACTATTAGCTTCAAAAATTCATAACTTAGATTTTATCCCATGAATCAACATGGTTTTGGTATAAAGAGGAAAAAAAGAGGAATCAACGATAAAAATTTGAGAAATTATCATGAAGGATTAAGTCATTTACTTGAAGAGAGAGAATGTTATAAAGAGAGAAAATGTGACTTGGCAAAGAAGTTAAGTTGCATTGATTACAATTCGAAAAAGGTTGAAGAGATAAAGAGGCAATCAGCTTCTTGAAGGTAAAATGGGAGAATTCAAGTCTTTTGATTTTTGACTTCAATTAACTATATTTTCTCTTTTAAAAACTTTTTCTATTTCCTCAACTTTAGGTCCAAAATTAGCATACTCACCAATTGCCAGCGACTATGAAATTTTAACATAAATTAATTACCTTCATAACGATTATAATTTTACATTCGCAAGGTACTCGTAGCCCTAGTTTCAATCTTTTCCAAGTTTTCTGAAAATTAAATCCTGAAAATATGAATTTTATTTTTTGGCATCCATAATAGAAATTTTAGTTGGTTGAAAATTTCAAAAATTCTTATAATCTATTTCTACCATATTTGGACTTCTCATAGCCTAAAATTATAATTTCAAAATTCTTAAAAATTTTAAATTCACCTTTCTGGATTTTTTTTAAAAAGCCCTTTTATTATTGAAATTAATTTTAGAAAATTTGGGGTATTACACACATAAACCATCATGCTTATTAAACATGAACTATATCTCTTGTATACGAACCATCATATCACTTACACACAAACTATCATGTTTTTTAAACATAAATCGTTATGTTTATTACACATGAACTATCATATATCTTGTACATGAATCATTATGTCCATTGATCACTAACAGCATGCTTCTTGATCATAGATATTTAATCAAATCAAGATGTCATATTTTTTACAATTAAATAGATGACAAATTATATTCGTAAAGCAAAGCTTCCTTCATGTGCAATAAATAAATTCTATCTATTATTAACTTGTAGTATTACATAGTCATTCATGTCAATAACAATTTGAGCCATTATAAGAAAAGAGAGAAAAAATAAATCCAAGAACAAGAAATAGCAATATTTAGTAACATATCCATAATAATTAACGAATGTTAAAGCATAGGATAATCAATCCTTTAGATCCATGTCCAAGGAAAATAATAATTACTCTTTATTTTAGAGATCAAACTCTGCTTTATCCATAACCCATGGCACCAAGGTTTTGATAATTTATTAGGTTTTATTTTTTTTTTAAGTGCAACCTTGACAATATAAATTTGTCACAACCCAATTTTCTAACCATGATTAATGTGAATATCAATCTCTCAATTGATAATCACCAGCCTATAACCTATTTATCATGCATTTTTATTCTTGCTTGCTTCAATAATTCCTAAACATTTTTAATCAAGTTCATTTGCTTGGTTGTGGAACCATAAACTTATAGGAAGAAAAAGTAATTCATTAAAGTAGGTATATATACATATTTGGAATAATGTATAAGGACATTGCTCATTAAGGCACATGCCCATTTATCAACAATATCCAAGGTTACCCAACATCTATCCAAAATGTATATACATTTCACTAGTCGGTTTTATGAGTCATTCTTCTTCTACACCTCATATATCCTTTTAAGGACAAGGAAACAAAGTTAGTTTAACCTATAACTTGAAAAAGATAAAAAATATAGGTTAGACTAGCTATGTCCTCAAGGATCCTATGGCCTTGCTATATATAATTTCAAAAGGTTAACAAAAATATAAGTGAAAGATCCTTAACGATCAAATTATCCTAGGGCCATTATTAATAATATATTTGGGGGTTGTAGAGGAATGATTTCCACCTGATGGAGAACCTCACAACCTGTCAGATTCAAAACAACTATATAATGCACTTTAATCCTATACATGCCAAGCAAACTATCTATAGTAGTGGTGAAGGTGTCAGCAATTATTCTCGTGGGGTCATTATCTATCTTACTTTTCAGAAGTAGGTTTAGCTATTATATCTTAAGAATCTGAAAAAAAAAAAATTCTGTAGAGGAATGAGTCTAGAGCCCAGTGATATAATCCTTGCCAAACTTATGAACTCTTTCAATAATAATTAACAATATATGTCCACACATCACAATTATATGATTAATTCATATTTATATACTATGTTCTCTAATCAAGCCATTAAGTTTTTCAAAAATTCATCTTTATGTATTATTAGATCATATCATCCATAATACACTGTAACAAATCATAGGTTCTCATGGCTTCAAGCCATCATTAATTTCAGCATATGGTTAAATCATATTTCAAGATATTCTAAGATAACAATTCAGACAAACAACAATAAAATAACAATCATAAATTCCCCTGTTACTATGTTCCAACCTTATCCTACACAAGCCTAACCCTATCCCTCTAGGCTCCTGTTTTATACCACTTTTCATATTGGAATGCATAGATCTAGGGATTTGGTTCATTTTCCCCATCTCATCTTATCAAACATATCTCATTTTCATCAATTATCATTCCACAACCATTAATCGCATTTCATCATCATTAATTAAATTTCACCTCATGTCTTGTAAGGACATTCTCAAAATTATAATGATATCATCTATTTAGTGATTAAATTCCACCTTTGTATTTAGCCTCAAATTCATTCACACACATCATGAATTTCAATACCCTTATAATCACAAATTTTAATCTCACTATCATGACAATTGTCAATATTGCTATCATAGGATTATGTATATACAATAATTGTATTCATTAATATTGGTTTATAAGTTATTCTTTTAGGGTTTCTTAATTTTTTACTTGAATTAGTTAGAGTTAATATGAGATTAGACCAAAAGGAATTTGGGAATTTCTTAGGAAAAAGTATTTTTATGTTGAAAGGAATGCAAAAATTCTAAAGGTGTGATAAGAATCATGAGCATAATCATGGATAAAATCCGTGTAGAATTACGATTAGAATCGAGGGATTCAAGTGTGAAAGATTCGATTTGACTCAAGAGAAATCAATTAAAATGCGAGTTTGCTCATCAAAATGTGCAACCATTTGAGAAGTCCAATTACAAACGTGATCAAAATCATGATCGAGATTGAAGAACATGATAGGAATATTTGATTCAAATCACAAAAATTTAGTTCAAATTTTAGTTTAGATAGTAAGAATAAAATGGCTGGGTTTCTTTGAGCATGATCGTGAATCCAGTTCAAAAACTGGGATTTAACTCACACAACTAGGAATTTCATGAAAACAGTAAAAAAATAGGGAAAATAACTTGCAATCCCATACCACCTCATGGGAATTCAATGTAACTCATTTTGGACACTTAAACATGCATAAAACTTGGCTATTCCAACAGAGATCTAACCATTATATCAATTTATATATGCATATATCAGTTTTTGAATTAATTCTAAAATCGATTTGGAGAGTTAAATAAAATTTTTAGAAATATTGGAACATTTTTCAAAAGTTTGAAAATCTGATGAATGAATTTAAGTAAGGTCGAATCGATTTAAGAATCAATTTGGAGAGGACTGAATCAATTTAGGAATCGATTTATTCAGTTTGATAAAAAAATTTCAAGGTTTAGGATTGATAACACAAGATTTGAGACTTTTTTTGCCCTCATACTTAGCATTTTAAGAGCTAAAATGTCATGTTTCCAGCTGTTGACGTCGAAATATGGTTTGTGTACGGGAACCAAACTCCGGCCAACAGGGTGTAGAGTTCAGGAATCAATGCCACTCTTGAAGTACTGTAGAGGATGGTCAAGA
>JANHAO010020790.1:0-12723 GCA_026873985.1 Saraca asoca | reverse complement strand
CCGCACTGTGTTAGGAAATGAATAATTGAGTTTTTTTTTGGGGGGGGAGGGTGGAGAGGGGGGGGGGGGGGGGGGTGGGGAATGGATGAAGATTGACAATGTCTTTAG
This sequence comes from Saraca asoca, assembly GCA_026873985.1. Taxonomy (NCBI): domain Eukaryota; kingdom Viridiplantae; phylum Streptophyta; class Magnoliopsida; order Fabales; family Fabaceae; genus Saraca; species Saraca asoca. The sequence continues at coordinate 12,615 of JANHAO010020790.1, read as the reverse complement.
ACATAGATTAGTGATTTGAAGATTCACAATGTATCTAGACATTAATAGTTAGATAATTATAAAACAATAGAACTTGCAGCTGGAGCCATAAATTTGGTTCCACTTGGTATCTGCATTAGAGTACAATTAAATACATTAAAATTACATCGTTGAGGTGTAAAATGTAGCAGACTAACAACTTATATCAACCTCGAGGACAGTTTTTATCTGGATAATATATGTTTTGCTTAATCAAGTATAAGATTGGATACAGAAGATGACAAACAAGTAGGTAACTAGGTTTCACGTCAGAAAACCATCTCATTAGCTTCCTCTCTGAAAAGATACAGATTGTCAGACTAACCTACAACCATGCGGGGAATGCTATTTTGGCATTGGCATCAAATGGAATCCATCTACTTTGGAAATGGACACAGAATGACCTTAATTTGGATGGCCGGGTAAGATGAATAATTTCATATGAATTTCACCTTTTCCATTCCTTTGTTTACTCTTGCTTCTCCTGAAAATTAAATTGGAGTCCTAATTGGCTATTCATAAATACGGCTTGGGATGTTACATGTAGGCAACAACTGAAGTTTCCCCTCATTTATGGCAACCAAGTAGTGGATTGCAATTCATGAGCAACGACCTGGCAATTGCCAACCCCGAAGACCCAGTTTCCTGTTTTGCTTTGTCCAAGAATGATTCATACCTCATGTCGGGATCGGGGGGAATAATCTCACTGTTCAACATGCTGACATTCAAGGTAACGTACATAACGAGATACTTCTGAGAGTGCCTCCTTTAAATTATAACATCATTTCATTAATTTCCTTGTATACAGACATTCCCTAAGTTAAAAATTTGAAATAAGCAATAACCTACATGCTTCAGCATTTTCTAAGACGAAAGCACATGGATTCTTCATGTTGTTATCATATTATTTCTCTTTGCCCACAGCAGTTTATAACATTATCATGTCCTGTTATTCACTTACTAGTTTTTTTTGCCCTCACCCTTAGTTCTATTGAGCCCTATATTTTCACACCCCAATTAGTTTCAAGAGATCACTATACTTATATTATGCTACTAGTTGTTCAAATGCTTTGATTTAACTGATCAGTTATTACACATTACCTGATAAAACAGACTCTGAAAACTCTGCTGGCTCCACCACCTGTGGTGACGTGTCTTGCCTTCTACCATGAAGATAATAACATAATTGCTATTGGCATGGATAATTCTAGTATACTTATATACAATGTTCGTGCAAATAAGGTATGTCTCTTCTCGTTTTGAAAAAGACATGCTAAATTTCCTTCTTCACAGACATTGAAGCAGGTTTCCTTGTCTTTCAATTATGCAGGTTAAACGCAAGCTTGAGGGCCACTCTAAAAGAGTTACTTCCCTTGCCTTCTCTAAAACTCTGAATGCTCTTTTTTCTGCTGATGTGGAAGCGAAGGTTAGAATTTAATGTTCATCCCGTGATTTAGTCCTATATGAATACTGACAAAAATGAAGGGAGCAGGCATTCTTTTTGGGTTTTTTCTGGAAACATTTTTTATCTTAACCAGGCATGTTTTTAGAAGAATTTACAATATGCATTGTTGCTTTGTCATCATTTTAATTTCTCATGCAGATTCTTGTTTGGGATACCAATCAGTGGGTGAAAGAGAAAGGTAGATACTTGCAGATGCATGGAAAGATGCCAGACATGCTGTCAGACACTCATATTCTGTTTCACCCGGATCAATTATGCTTCCTTGCTGTACGTGGTACTCATCTTGCAATATATGAAGCAAAAGAACTAGGATGTGTCTGCCAGGTTCTCTATTTATGCCACTCATGTATTCAGATGCTTTCTTCACACAATGCTGTTAATTTGTTGAGGGAATAAATATTTTTTTTTCCCTTTAATACCAGCAGGCTCCAGAAGATTCTTTAGGTATCTCCCAGGCAACATTCTCATGTGATGGCCGGATGGTGTATGCCAGTTTGCTTGATGGGACTTTGGGGATATTTCATGCTTTAAATCTGGAACTGCATAGCAGGATTGATCCCACTGCTTACCTTCCTACTTCAAGGTATGTTATATTTCATTATTATTATTGATTTTCTTTTTTGATCTGCAGTTTCCAGTATCAGGGTTTTTAGGCATGTCACAGCATTATAAATCGATTATACATTTGTCAAGAATCTCAAGGTCACTTGAATCATACTTTCCATTCAAATATTGCATTGTAGTAAGCAGATAGTGTTTAAACATAGAAGTTTTCATTTTAAGTTGAGTGTGTAATTTCCCAACGATGACAATCACCTGTATCATGAGAAATTGATTTTCTTACCTGGTTGTCCTGTAAATCACAAAAATTCCCTTGTCTGAAATCAAGAGTTCACTTCATGATTCTGTCAATTTCACTACATATATTTCCTACCTAGTTCATGTAAACAGCAAGTAAAACCTGAAATTACATTATGATAACATTTCTAATTTGTTCCAAATAATATCTATATGTATGAGATGATATATAAATGTATTACAAAACTTATGCATCATCACTTATTTATTATACATAGCAACTTGCGACCGTTATGAAAATTTTCTGGTTGCAGTTTGAGCATCTATCCGCTTGCCATTGCTGCACACCCAGATAAACCAGGCCAATTTGCAGTGGGTCTCACAGATGGTAGGGTTTTCGTGTTTGAGCCAAAGGAGCCAAGTGGCAAATGGATCATGCTGCCATTTGATAATAGAGTTAGCAAACAACAGGAATGAGAGATCTAAGGTGAAGACTGAAGAAGATTCATTAGAATAATGAAAGTGTAGTTTGTATGTGAAATATTTATGGGTGACTTTGCAAAAGCATAGACTTAAAATTGGGGATGTTTTTCACGAACAATTTGTCTTGTTGGACAAGATTATCTGTGTTTTGCTGGAATAAATTTTCGGAATAAGAATAGAAGCTTCACTTGTACATCCTGTGTTTTTCAGACCTTGTTTGGATAAGTAATTCCCTGGCTTTATGGCTGGTGCTCTGATTTGAGACTGCTAGGGTACATGACAACAATTAATCCAGGTTGTTATAAGTATCCAGTAACAAAAATTATTATTAGTATCTTTCTAGCATGAGCTACTTGTACACCATTGTACTTCTTTCTTTCTTCTTTTTTGTTCTTCCTTGCAATTGCTTCATGTGAGCATAATAAGGTTACGTCTGCTTTGTCAAAAGATATTTTTATAGGAAAAGCTCTCATTTACTTTTAATTATAGTTACAAGAATTAAAAATTGTAGAAAATTTCTTATTAGTCCAATATTATATGTGAGAAATGTGATAGAAAACGTTCACTTTTCTAGAGCAAAAATTCTACCCGTGGTCATGTCACCATGCATATTATGTTATTAATCAGAGTGTATATAGATAGTATAAAAGTCTTTTACTTTTTCCAGAAACAAGTGAAAATTTTTTAAAAGATGTCTTCCAACGTTGAACAAAAGAAATGGATTCTAAATCTCGTAGTTATGTCCGGAGGAATCCAGCACCTCTTAATAAATAGTCATTAAGAGAGATATTCATTATGTAAAGAAAACTTTCCTTCTAGCATGGCGAACTTATTCAAGGTAAAATCATTATTTGTTACCGTAATTTGGCAGAACTTATCTGCATTTGGACGATATCATACTATAGTCAACTTAACCATATTAGCAGAACCGCAATTGAATAATTCGTCCCAAATTACATGGCTCAAATAGTATACTACTTCACATAATTTTTTATGGTAATTTTCTACAAATCCAACGAACACTTTTGCACTCCATCAGCCTCAGATTTCTGCGGAGAAAAAAAAATCGAAACATTTCAACGGAAAAATTATGATTAAACCTATAATCCCAGACGCTCCCTCCTTTTGACAAAAACAAACTTTGGAAACAATCATTGCGACACCTAAGAGCAGCCTTAAATTTCATCCCACTGTTGGAAGTCGTTTGGTTTACACAGAAAATAAACTTTTATGAAAAGTTAAATTTTTCAAAAAGTAAATTTTTTTATAAACTTTGTTGGATATGCTCAAACTTATTTGATTTGTAGTGTCCAGTCCATTAGGGCTCTATGCCATTAATGATGAGTGACATGAAAGACACATTTACAATAGGTAAAAGTAAGGAGCCTTAGAATGTCATAGACAATTGCAGAGCCCAGTGGTAGACGCAGGATTTGAACTTAGTGGGGGCTGACATTTCATCGGCAGAAATTTCACCAGCAAGTTGAAGATCACTGCTGGCCGAATAGTGACAAAACAGAGGAAGAGCACAATGAAAACAGGAGAAGAAGCTGCCACCGGCTGAAGAAGGAGGGATGCCACCAGAAAGGACGATTGGCGCTGTCACGCTGTGGATCGCTAAAGAGGAAGAGCATAGCTGACTTGACCACCAGAAGCTTCGGGACTTCGAGAAAGAAGAAGACAGCGCCGGAGATAAGTGCTGGCTGGCCGATCGGAACCACCGTCTTCAACTCACCGGGCGAAGAATATTGCCGGAGAGAGGAAGAACGTACTGGAGTCCGGAGGAGGAAGGGTGAGTTTGGCGGAGGAAGAAGACAGAGACAATCGTAGTGCAGAGTGCGGAGAGAGAAAAAGCTGGCAAGAAATATATGCTAAAAATGAAATGGATAAATTTACGTTTTAGCCTCAAGAGTTTTGACTTATTTTACAAAGGCCCATCCGAAAAATGAAAATTTTAATTTAGTCCCTAATAAATTTTTTTTTTCATGTGTCGAAAATTGAGTGGGGGCTTCAGCCCCATTGGGCCCCACATGGGTCCGCCCCTAGCAGAGCCTATGAAATTGGTTGAGAGACAATCACTCTTGAAGTCATGCATGTTGAAGACTTCTTCATAAAATGAAGATTGGTTGGTGGAAAGTTATATGATGGGTTGAAAATGGTATCATGCTCATTAATATGTAGCTTGAGGATGACTATGTAAAGGAGCTTAATTCATTCGGAAAATTAGTACTATGGAAACATAACTAAAGCAAGCAAGAGTAGGAGAAACAAAGAGTTTTTTTTTTTTTTTGTGAACTATGAGTTGTGGATATCATATAGGTAGAGTGTGAGTACTAGCATAATAAACTTGTGAGAATTGAGTTACAAATCTTAGAGAGAGAATATTAACTATGAGAGAAATATAATAATATCTTTTCTATCAATTTTATCACATAATGAATATTTTTCAGAGTTTGTCTTGTGATTTTTCTTTCTCAAATCAAAAAGGGTTTTTCATGTTAAAAATTTTTGGTATTCATTAATCTTCTTCTCTTATATTTTTTTCTTTCATTGTGCATGTTCATTTTGATTCCAACAACTGGTATAATAGCAAGGTTGCATTGTTAAAATTATTTTGGTTGGTTATACTACCTTTGGTTTGGCTAAGCTGTCCAATTTTTTTTCCTTCTCACTATTGGCTAGTTATACCGCTTGTGGTTATTGTAATTGCTCATTTTGGTTGTATTTAATTATACCCACCGTATACATACAAGGTTATTCACTAAGATGGAAAGTAGTTGTGGAACCATAGTCAAGTTGAATGCAACAAATTACTCATTATGGAGAACCATGATGGAGAATCACCTTTAGTGCAAAGATTTCTATGAACCAATATAGAAAGTAATGCACCTAAGCCAAAGAAAACATTAGAAGAAGATTGGAAGAAAATGAAAAAGAAAACACTAACTGTCATATGCGAGTGTGTAGATCTTTCAATTTACAATGAAGTTTTCAAAGAAAGTGATCCACATAGTCTTTAGAAAAATCTTGAAAATATGTACCAAAAAAGAATGCATAAGGAAGAGTTTTCATGATGAGAAAACTCATGAATTTGAAACTAAAAGAAGGATAGTTAGTTATAGAGCACCTGAACGAGTTTGAAAGCTTGACAATACAATTATCATCTACCAAACAAAGCATGGATGATGACATGCAAGCCAAGATCCTTTCCTAAATTATGAACCCTTTAGTAATATCATTAACCTACGCAACACCTAATGGAAAAATGATAATAATCATGGTGAAGAATAGCCTATTCAATGAAGAAAATTCTTTAAAAGATGTAGCTAGCAACGATACACAAGCCCTTATCACAAAAAATAAGGGCTGAAATTAAAACAGAGAATATAGTGGAGGATCCAAGTCCAAAAGCAAATTAAAGTGTTACCACTACCAAAAATTTGGACATATGAAAAGAGATTATAGACTTCTAAAGTAAGAGAAAGGAAAGAAAAAGGTAGATGACAACACAGTTGCCATAACCTTCACTAATATTAATGAAGTCACTCTTCTTTGTGATTATGAAAGAGAATGTTGTCATTTAGTAGAATCTAAATTTGGGTGGATTATAGATTCTAGAGCCTCATTCCATTGTGTTCCTATAACATGGGAAACAAAAACACGTCTCAAATTATGGGAATTGGTAATGTCTACATACAAACAGAAGCTAGTTGCACAATAACATTGAAGAATGTGGGGCATGTTCCTAACCTAAGATTAGATCTACTTTCTACAAGAGCTTTGGATAAGGAAGGATATGAGTATTATATGAGCAAAGATGCATGAAAACTCACTAAGCGATCTCTGGTGGTAGAGATGGGAAGAATGTGCTATTTGTTATACAAAATTCATTTGAAGATATGTGAAGGGCAACCTGAATACAATTGAAGATGACGCTTCACCAAATTTATGACACAAAAGGTTGGCATATATGATTGAGAAAGGGTTACAACTTTTGGCTAAACAATCCCTCATTCTAGTCGCCAAAGGTGAATCATTAAACACTTATGAGCAATGTTTATTTGGAAAGCATCATTGAGTTTTATTTTAGAAAAACTTGAAACAAAGGGAACAAAAATTAGAGTTGGTACACTTTGATGTTTGCAATCCCATTGAAGTAGAATCTTTGGGTGGTAAGAAATACTTTGTCACTTTCATTGATGATGTCACAAGAAAGACATAGGTGTATTTGTTATAAACAAAAGATTAAATATTCCAGTATTTCCAGCAGTTTCATGTAATGATGGAAAGAAAGATTGGATTACCCTTAGAGTGTCTCACTGATAATTAAGGAGAGTACACATCCCAAGAGCTTAAGGCATATTACTCAAACCATGGTGTAAGGCATGAGAATACAATTTTTGGCACTCCATAACATAATGGTATTGTAGAACAAATGAATCAAACAATTGTGGAGAAAGTTCAATGCATGCTCAGAATGACCAATCTACCTAAATCATTATAGGGAGAAGTTGTCAACTCTGTAGTCTACCTGGTTAACTCATCACCATCAGTTCCTTTGGGCTTCGAAATACCAGAGAGAGTTTAAACAAGCAAAGATGTTGGTTACTCCTACTTGAAGGTGTTTGTTTGTGTTAGCCTAGGTTTCCCTATCTACACATTTTCCTTAGTTTTAATGCTAAAAAATAATTTTAGTTTATATTACTATCTGACAATATACTTTAGTGTTTTGATCTATTTTGTAGGTTCAAACTATGTGATTCAAGAAATCCAAAATTAGGTTTAACAATTATTTTATTTATATAGGATCTTTTGTAAGTGAATTCAAATTAGATTTGATTCAAACAAATATTTTCATATAGTTGATATAATGAGGTAGATATAAACCACTTGAAGAAAATTTTTTCAAACAAAGTTTTTAAATGATTTTTTTACAAGTACAAATTTTATAAAACTAGTTTACACATTGTGAATCGATTTGAGAATCGATTCCTTGAAGAACTTGTGAAAAATAAACTAGAATTGATTCATCAATCGATTCATGAAGAAAATTTTTGAAAAATTCTTTTTACCGAAGGTTAGGATTTTGACTTAAACTAATTCAATAATCAATTCAAGACCTGATTTCAAAAGGCTATGATTTACTTTCCAAACTAATTTATTAGTTGTAACCATTTTGAATCGATTCAAGAATCAATTTACAAATTGAAAATTAATTATTTTGTTATAATCAGTTATAGTAGTTATAAAACTCCTAACCACCTTCAATTGTTATCAGATTTCATATCTTTCTCTCTTCTTCAAGTGCAAAAATCTCTAAGAAAACAAAGCAAAACAAGATTGGCTTTTACCTCACTATGTTTCTCAATCAATCAAGGATTTTGAATTAATCTCTACAGAATTCACACTAGCTGTTTGAGATTTTATCTTAAACTTTTGGTATTGTGTTTCCTACCTTATCCTGATCTTTTCTTTTTGAGACTTCTAGGTTAATAGGAATCTTGTTTAGGTTAGAAAGAGCCTATTGAAATTCTTATAATTATTTTAGGTTAGCAAGAAACCTGTTATAATTCTTGTGTTTAAACTAGTAGTTCAGGAGCCTGTTTTAATCTTGATGATTTTGTAATAAAAGTGATAATCTAGTTGAAGATTATCTAGTTGAGTAGACTTAAATTATAGTTTCAATTCAAGTTGAACTACTTTAAAAATCCGTGTCTTGAATCTCTATCTTTCTACTCCTACATTTACATTCTTGCTACATAATTATCAATATGCATTCAGTACATTTACTACTTAATTTTCTGCTGTGACTCTTGATACAAAGCTATAAATCACATTCTTGTTAAATTCAAATAAGAATTCATAATATTCAAAGGCATATATAAATTTCCCTAAAGGAATAAGGGTAAGATCCAATTTTATCATATCTTTATTTGGGACCCTCAGTTGGTACCAAAGCTTGGCTCTTGATACACCCGTGTTTTCTTGAAAATTATGGATTCAAATTACTTTTTACTACCTGAATGTCCACCAATGCACAAACCTTCTAGTTTCAATAGGGAACACTATACCTATTAGAAGCAGAAGATAAAGGACTTTATTGAAGCTATAGATTTTGACATGCGGGATTTGGTTGAGGAAGGTTATGAACCTCCTAGGACATTAATTAATGTTGATGTATGGCTTAAACCTAAATCATTGTGGACAAAAGATGAAAGAAAAAGACATTTACTTGCTACTAAAGTAAAATAGATAATTTCAAACTCTTTATCACCTAATGAGTATGAAAGAATTACAAATTGTTCTACTGCTAAGGAAATTTGAGACACACTAGAGATTGCAGATGTAGGTATTTCACATGTTAAGGCTTTAAAGGTGTATGTTCTTGTGTCACAATATGAAATATTTAAAATGGAGGAGGGTGAATCAATCAAGGATTTAATCCAGAGATTCACAACAATTACTAACCATTTAATATTGCTTGGTAGAAAATTTGAAAATGCAAATCTTATCCACAAGATTCTGAGATCTTTGACTGAGGAGTGACAACCCAAGGTTACTGGAATTATAGAGTCACTAAAGATGGGTATCCCTACAATACAAGAGCTTTTTGGAAACCTAGAAGAGCATGAATTAGAGCTAAGGAGATACAAAAAGAATGAGATGATAAAAAGAAAAAGACTTTAGTACTAAAAGCTGCAAAAATATTTGAATCAGATGAAGATGAATCTAAAAGTGATATAGATGCAATCAATAAAGAAGATGTTGCATTTTTGAGTAAAAGGTTGCAGAGAATCATAAGAGAAAAGAAGAATAAAGACAAGAGGAAATGAACTTCGCAAAGAAGGAATTACACTAAAACTGAGCAAGGAAATTCAGTTAGTACAATCCCTACTTGTTTTGAATGTAAAAAACCTGGCCATATTAAGCCAGATTGCCAAGTTTACTTGAAGAAGCAACTTGAGAATGAAAGAAGGAAGAAGAGACCATCATACCAGAAATCAAATTTTGTTATTTAGGATGATGAAGAGGTTGATTTTGGTGTTGATGAGAAGAATTAGAAGATGATGCCTTGCTATGCCTTATGGCTAAACATAATGATAACTTTGAGGTATTTGGCAAAAACTCCTTCTTTGCTATTTCTGATAATGATGATGAATCTAATGATGAGTCTAAAAAAGATTCTAATGAAGATAGTGATGATGAAGATTTAGATAATTTATGTCTTAAATTGTATGGTTCTTCAGTGAAAACTAAGAAACAATTAACCACCTCTAAGAATAAGTAGGAAATTTTGATTCATAAGGTTAAAGATTTAGAAAAGGAGAATATTGAATTAACTATTTTAGTTAGAAAGGGATGTGAATAGTGTAAATGATATAAATCTGAGATTGAAACCTTGACAAAAACATTACAAGGATTTTCTGACAGCTACAAGGAATTAAAAGATATGCTGTAGAATCAAAAGGTTTCTTACAAAAGAACTAGTCTAGGATATAACCAACAACATTATAAGAAATCTAAGAGATGGAACCCTGCTTATATCACTTGTTGCTATTGTAATCATAAAGGGCATTACATCAGAAACCGTCCATTAAAAATGGAAAATACTTGTTAAAACCAAAGGAAAGACTTGTATGGTTACCTAGATCATCTACTGTTAAGAAAATTTTTGTTATGTCTATTAACAAAAATGGACCCAAAATTCAGTAGGTACCATCAATGCTGGTATAATCTTCATATTGCAGGGATGTGATAAACAAAGAACAAATTTATGGTTTCTAGATAGTGGATGTTCATAGCATATGACTAGAAACAAGGATAAATTCATTTGTCCAACACTTATAAATGGAGGTAAGGTGACCTTTGGAGATAATTCTAAAGGAAAGGTTAAAGGAATTGGTAAGATAGGTAAGTCTTCTAACTGTTGTGTAAATTATGTTCTATATGTAGATAGTCTTAAACATAATTTGTTAAGCATAAGTCACTTCTGTGATAAGGGGAACCGAGTTATTTTTAATTCAAATAAATGCTTATTTGTGAATGGCAGCGAACTTGTAGGCCATAGAGTTAATAATGTTTACTTGTTTGATCTTGATTCAGAATTTAAATTGGACTAAGCATGTTTAGTTAGTTTTGATGATGATAATACTTGGATTTAGCATAGAAGACTAGGACATGTAAATACGGAAATAATTAGAAAATTATCCAAAAAGGATCTAGTATTTGATTTGCCTAAATTGAACTACATCAAAGACAAGATATGTGGTACTTGTTAGAAAGGTAAACCAATGAAATCCTGATTCAAATATAAAAATATTGTTTCAACTTCAAAACCCCTTGATTTGCTTCATATAGACTTAATTGATCTATCCAGAATCTAAAGCCATGGAGGCATCTTTTATGTATTCGTGATTGTGGATGATTTTTCTAGATTTATATGGACTTTCTTTTTATCTCACAAAAATGACACATTTCAAGCCTTTAAGAGACTTGCAAGTGTAATTTAAAATGAAAGAGGATGTTCCATTATTTTCATAAGAAGTGACCATGGGAAAGAATTTGAAAATAAGGACTTCATTAGTTTTTGTGAAATGCATGGTATTAGTCACAATTTTCTACATCCAAGATGCCATAACAAAATGGTATTCTTGAAAGGAAAAATAGATGTTCGGGTGAAATGGCAAGGACCATGTTAAATGATAGCACCCTTCCAAAGTCCTTTTGGACTGATGCTATTAACATTGCTTGCTATATAATGAATAGGGTATTTCTTAGACCTATTTTAAACAAAACACCCTATGAATTATATTTTGGAAGAAAACCCAACATATCATACTTCTATGTTTTTGGTTGTAAGTGCTATATACATAACAATGACAAGGATAATCTAGATAAATTTGATCCTAAGTCTAATGAAGGAATTTTTATTGGCTATTCTTCATCTAGCAAGGCCCTTAAGGTATACAATAGAAGGACCTTGAAGATAGAAGAATCTATGCATGTTGTCTTTGATGAATTTGCTATAAGTGATTATAGATTAAGTGTAGAGGAAGATTAGCAAGAATGGTGGACCTCTAACTCAACTTCATAAATTCAGTAAGGTGAGTCAAAGGTACATGCTACAGAACCAAGAGAAGAAGAGGAAAACACTGTCATTTTAGACATTACTCTACCTAGCTCTCCTAAAAAACTTTGGAAATTCATGGGAAACCATCCTAGAAATCTTACCATAAGAGATGCAACTAAATGGGTAACTCACAATAACTTGAAAATTTTTTGCAATCACTCTATTTTTGTTCCTCTAATTAAGCCTAAAAACATTCAAGAGGCCTACAAGATGACAATTGGATTTTGGCTATGCAAGAAGAATTAAACCAGTTTGAAAGAAAACAAGTTTGGACACTTGTGCCAAAATCTGATCATCATAATGTAATAGGGACTCGTCGGGTTTTCAGAAATAAACTAGATGAGAATGGAGTGATAATAAGAAATAACACTAGGTTGGTAACAAAAGGTTATAACCAGGAAGAAGAAATAGATTTTGATGAAACTTTTGCACCAGTAGCTAGGTTAGAAGCCATTAGAATGTTGTTGGCATTTGCTTGTGCAAGAAATTTCAAACTTTACCAAATGGATGTTAAAAGTGCTTTTCTAAATAGACATACTTTAGAAAAGATTTATGTACAATAGCCCCCAGGCTTTGAAGACCCCATAAATCCAAACCATGTTTTTAAGCTACAAAAAGCCTTATATGGTTTGAAGCAGGCTCCTAGAGCCTGGTATGATAGACTTAGTAAGTTTTTAATCTAGAAAGGCTTTAAAAAAGGGAATGTTGATACAACACTTTT
>JANHAO010020789.1:0-12727 GCA_026873985.1 Saraca asoca | reverse complement strand
GCTTCTTAGCTGAATCTTGACTGCTTAGGATAGATTCATTAATTATTTCAAGGCTTCTTGTTATGATTTTCATCAATTGAATGAATCTTAAGTGACCAAGGATTCATTAATCTTAAGTTGATTAGTTCTTTGGGCTAGTTACATTGTGTTTGTTATTGTTTTGTTTTAGGTAGTTTAGCTTAGTTTTAATTCTGCCAAACCCCCTCCCCCCGAAATTAGCTCCAAATATCATTGATAAAATTATCCTAACATGATCCTTGGATTCAACCTGGGTTGCTTATGCTACAAATTAGTTTAGGTAACTCCAGTTTATAAATTTCTAATTTGGCAGCCTCGACAAGCCTAACATCAATTACATGAGCAGAAGTGTAGCCAGCAAGTTCCTAACTTGAATTAGGGGCTCCTTCTATCTTTGGAGCTTCAGTTGCCCCTTCTGCTTCAAATGCCCCAACATGGGCTATAAACTTAAAAAGAGTTATAGGTGAATTTGTGGAAGAATTGACTCATCATAGAATACAAAGACAAGAAGAGAGGCTAGAAACTCAGATGCCTCCACCCTGTCCACCTTCTATAGCTCCAGCTACCATGGAATTTCAAAATTATTTGAGAGAATTTCAAAAGCTCAAGCTTCCTAGATATTGAAGTATTAAGTTAATATTTGGTCCTCTTAAATTTTTGAATCAGCTTGAGCACTTGTGGTGGGTTTTGGGGTGTTCAGAGGATATATCTATACAACCGGTTGCATTCCAGCTAGATAGTTCTACAACTGCTTGGTATTGAGGCTAGGAAAGCCTTACTTGGGAAATGTTCTACATAACCTTCCTATAATAGTTCTTCCCACAAGGACAATGTTATGCTAAACTACATGAATTTCATAATTTAAAATAGAGGGGACTAATAGTTTCTGAATATACCACTTAATTCCTCCATCTTTCCTAATTTGCTAGACACATGATCTCTACAGAATAAGACAAAGACTGAAAATTTGTTAATGGCCTTAATGATCATTATTTTAATGTTATACAAGTCACTAAAGGCATTACATATGAACAACTGCATAACTGGATAATTAAACTAGAAGTGAGATCTATAAAGAGGAAAGAGGCAAGAGAAACTGTAGCCAATTCAAGAAAGAGATCTAGATTTCTGGGCACTAGTAGAGGTTTCAAAGGACAGGCATCTATAGCTTCTAGTGCACCTTCCTCTTGGAGGCCTAAAGTACCCATATCTTTACAGTATTCAGGTGCAAGTACTCAGGGTAGAAGGCCAATAGGTGTTACTGCCTCCAATTATCGCCCTCTTGGGCATCCAATTTTAGTCAATCTACTTTAGCTCTATGCCAATTTGTCAGAGAATTCATCTTGACACTTGTAGGGAAGGAGCTAAAGCTTGTTATGGATGTGATCAAGTAGGCCACTGAGTGAGAGATTTCCCCTACTCTTCTATACCACCTAGTGTCATTGAAGCCATGGGTGCATTCAGGAGTGCTCCACCTCAATTTGCGCCACCCATAAGGCCCCTAGTGTCTGATTCTACTTCTAGAAAGGGAGGTTGAAGCTTACTAGTAGAGGCTATGGTAGTAGTTAAAGAGCTACCGTGAGAGTTTACACCCTAACTAGGCAGGATCCCCAGGCTTTTAATGCTATGGTTACATATATCTTATGAATTGATTCTATACCAACATATGTATTGTTTAATTCAGGTGCAACCCACTCATTTGTATCTACTTATTTGGCTATGTAGCCCCGACTCTCTTTGGAATCACAATTGTTGGTATATACCCTTTTGGGTCAAACATTGATGACTTGATATGATTACCTCTTGTGAGGTTGATATATATGGAACTATTTTGCCTGCTGATTTAATTGTGTTAGAGATGGTAGACTTCAATGCTATTTTAGGCATGAATTGATTATTAGCACATTATGCATGTGTTGATTGTCATAGCAAACTGGTCAACTTTCATATACTAGATAGAAAGGTTCTTGTACTTCAAAGAGATAGGGATGATGTTCCTGTTAACGTAATTTCTACCTTGCATGCTAGTAAGATGATTAAAAAGGGATGTGAGGCATATTTGGCATTCATTTGGGACACAAAACCAATGGAATAGAAGGCAAAAAATGTGTTAGTGGTTTGAGAGTTCTTATGTCTTTCCAAAAGAACTACCTAGAATGCTACCGAAATAAGAAATTAAATTTTGCATTGATATTGTTCTTAGAACTAATCCTATCTCCATTCCACCATATCACATCACACCAATTAAGTTGAAAGAGTTGAAAGTGCAATTGTAGGATTTGGTGGATAAAGGTTTTATCCATCCAGTACATCCTTTTGGGGAGCCCCTATGTTATTTGTAAAGAAGAAAGATGGAACTTTAAGACTATGCATTGATTACAAATAGTTGAAAAAAGTCACACTGAAGAAAAAGTATCCACTGTATAGAATTGATGATTTGTTTGATCAACTCCAAGATGCTCAATATTTCTCTAAGATCAACTTGTGATCAGGTTACCACCAATTGTGAATATGAAAGGAAGACATTCCCAAGATTGCTTATTGAACACGATACGGTCACTATGAGTTCTTGATGATTTCTTTTGGACTAATAAATGCTCCTGTAGCTTTTATGGACCTAATGAATAGGATCTCCAAACCCTTTTTAGATCAATTTGTGATTGTATTTATTGATGATATTTTGGTATATTCCCCTGATGACCAGACTCATGAACAACATCTGAGATTAGTGTACAAACTCTTAGAGAGCATCAACTCTATATTAAATTTTTGAAATGTGAGTTTTGGTTAACAAGTGTAGCTTTTTTGGGATATGTGATTTCAAAGGAAGGTATTAGTATTGATCCTAGAAAGGTAGAAGCAGTTCAGAACTGGCCTATACCCACTTTAGTGATGGAAATTCGTAGTTTCTTAGGTTTGGCTGGGAATTATTGTCGCTTTGTGAAAAATTTCTCCCATATATAGGTTCCATTGACCAAGTTGACTAAAAAACATGCTAAATTCAAATAGTTAGATTCATGTGAAGTAAGCTTCCAATGACTTAAGGAATGCATGACTACGACATTAGCACTGGCCTTACCCACTAATGGCAGTAATTATACCATATATTGTGATGCCTCTAGTATTAATCTTAGGTGTGTTTTGATGCAGCAAGGCAGAGTCATATCCTATGCATCAAGGTAACTCAAGAAGCACGAGCAAAACTATCCCACTCATGATCTAGAGATGACTGTAGTGGTATTTGCCTTGAAGATTTGGTGTCATTATCTATATGGCAAGAAATGTGAAATTTACACTGATCATAAAAGCTTAAAGTATATCTTTGAGTAGAAAGACTTAATTTGAGGCAATACCATTGGATGGAATTGGTAAAAGATTATGACTACACTATTTTGTATCATCCAGGCAAGGCCAATGTGGTAATTGATGCTTTGAGTAGGAAGTATATAGGAAGCCTTGCTCACATTGAGGTTTAGAGGAGATTGATTATTTGGGAGATAGACGAGGTAAAAATGGGTAGAACTCAATTACAGATAACAGA
Source organism: Saraca asoca (assembly GCA_026873985.1). NCBI lineage: Eukaryota > Viridiplantae > Streptophyta > Magnoliopsida > Fabales > Fabaceae > Saraca > Saraca asoca. The sequence continues at coordinate 9,168 of JANHAO010020789.1, read as the reverse complement.
ACTTGGAATATTTATGGCTCATATACAAGTGCAATTTTCCTTGGTTGATCAAATTATAACTGCACAGGCTTGAGATGTGAACATAAACTGGTTGTTAGACAAAATGAAGAAAGAAGTAGATTTTGGTTTAGTAAGAGATTGTAAGGGAGCCTTGATTTATCATAGTCATGTGTGAGTGCCAGAAGTTTCTAATCAGTGACAATGATTCATGCATATGGCTCATTCATCTTCTTATCTATGCATCCTAATAGCAATAAGATGTATCAAGATCTTAAGATGGGTTATTGGTAGGAAGGAATGAAATGGGACATAGCAAAATTTGTCTCCTAATGTATCATGTGCCAGCAAGTGAAAGCTAAACATTAAAGACTTGTAGGCCTACACCAAAATATTGATATCCTTGAGTGGAAATGGCAGAGAGTGACTATGGATTTTTCTTACTGGGTTGCCAAGGACTGCAAAAGGCTATGGTTCAATTTGGGTGATTATTGATCGTTTGGCCAAGAGTGCTCATTTTCTCCCGGTGAAAACAACTTATTTAGCCTCCTAATATGCCTAGTTATACCTGAATCTGATTATGTCTTTACATGGGGTTTCATAGTCAATTATATTCGATTGAGGTACTTAATTCACCACTCAATTGTGGATATCTTTCCAAGAAACTTTGGGGTCACAACTTCATTTCAGCATAAATTTTCACCCCAAAATTGATGGTCAACCTGAAAGGACTATTTAAGTCTTAAAAGACATGCTTTGGGCTTATATGCTGGAATTTGAAGGTAGCTGGGAGAGATACTTGCCCTTGATCAAATTTGTTTATAATAATAACTATCATTCTACCATTTAGATGGCCCCTTTTGAAGCATTGTATGGAAGGAAGTGTAGATCTCTAATCGAATGGTTCAAAATAGGAGAAGTCAAGCTATTGGGCCTAAACTTGGTACAGGATACAAATGAAAAGGCCAAAATCATCTGAGAAAAGTTATTAATAGCTCAAAGCCACCATAAGTCTTATGTTGATAAGAGAAAAAGGGATTTAGAGTTCCAAGTGGGTGATTGATGTTTTTGAAGATATCACCTATGAAGGGAATAATGAGTTTTGGCAAAAAGGGAAAGCTAAGTTCCCATTATATAGGCCCATTTCCTATTAAGAGAAGGATTGGTGCTGTGGCATATAGGTTGGATCTACCTCTAGAATTGGAAGGTATTCATCTTATTTTTCATGTATCATTGTTAAAGAAATATGTGCCAAATCCATTTCATATCCTTCTTCAAATCCCAATTGAGTTGGATAGCCATCTTACCTATAAGAAACATCTGGTGGCTATAGTTGATCATCAAATAAGAAAGCTTCACTCCAAGGAATATCCATCAATGAAGATTCGATGGGAAAACCATAGGAAAGAGGAGATGACCTAGGAGCTTAAGTCCCTCATGATGAATAAATACCCCAACTGTTTGAATAATCTAATGGTATGGATCTTCACTTCTTATAACTATGTTTTTAGAATTTGTGGATGAATTTTTTGCTAGGGGAAAGAGTTTGTAATACCTTAAAGAAGGGAAAATAGAAAATATTTTCAGAGAGATTGAAGTACAGCTTCAAAATTTTTTGTTGGGGCCGTAATGTAATTTTCCCTTCTTCTAGGAGGACCTTTTTGAAGACATTGGCAAGTTAATGGGGTCAAAACCCAATTTGCTCCCATTTCATTTTATGTTATATATTTCTAACACCATCTTTCTTCTTCATTTGCTCACTACTTCTCTCACCCAAAACCACTATCTGCATCCTTCCTGCTCCAATGCCGTCCTCATCAATTCACCACCATTTGGCAAGCTTTGGCAGTTTGTCCACCTTCCTTTTTCGACTCCTTCTCTTTGTTGGTGAAGCTCGACAGTAGCTCACCATTTCCTTGTTTGGTGTGTCTCGGCCTGGTGTTGAACCAGTTGGTCAGTGGTGATCCAGCCCACATCAAGTTGCCCACAACTACCTCTTTAGTTAGTGAGTATTTCTAGAACAAAAATTTATTTTATGGTAAGCCTACATCAAGTTCTCAAATAGATCTAGTTTGAAATCCTTACATTTAAGTGAAAAAAATTGAAAATTTTCTTATTGTTTTGCTTTAGTTAAATTCCTATTGAAGAACCAAGCACACCAACATTAAATTTTTGGAGTTTCAACTTAATATTCAAGTAGGTGGCTCTGTTACTTGATTTTGAAATTTCAGGTTAAATATTAGAGTTTAATGTTAGTGTAAAGTAGGTGTTCTTATCAAGAGGACTTGAAAATAAAGTTCAAGTATTGATTTTGATACTGTTTATATCCAAATAGGTTGAGTGACTCGATTTTCCAAGTTAGCTGATCTAGCTTTTTGAGGAGTTTTAAGGTAAGTAGATAATCCTACTCTTTTGATAAATCCCATTTGCTATATGAAATAATTTTATGATATAGATTATTATGATTTTTTGAAATAATGGGATTTCTCTTTATGTTGACTTGTTTCAAAAGTTTAACAATATATTGTATATACCTATGAAAATAATTTGTCATGATGACATTATACATTTCTATTTTACTATATGATGAATAAATATGAAAATGATTTATTGAATTAAGGTCTTGGGTCCACTAGAAATTCATTCATAACCTCGAATGCACTTGTGACTATATTATGTGATGGACTAATAAAGGGCGGTCGAATATATGAATGTTCAACTAGCGTGTTAGGATGGATTCGGGTGATGTTTATAATGTTATGGTTACCTTTAGGAATTGTCTTTTTGGATTCTAGTGGAGAGCTTTGCTACTTGAGTATTGGTGTATTTTAGAAAGCTTTATTAAATTTCTCTCTTGTTTATGCCATGATAGATATTTTTCATAATAGCATACTTTGTTACTCATTTTATGATTTTGGATATCATATTTTATTTACTTAACTTTCTTGATGGACGACAATTTCTAAAACTATTTTGAGATCAAAGTTTTCAAACAAGCAAGTGTATCTTTATGACTATATACATATTTTATCCTTTGGATTTTGAATGTGATTTTGGTTTTCTATGGGATTATTAACTTACTAAGTTTCATCAAAACTCACTCTATTTTTTATATATATCTTTTAGATCTTGAGAACATCTCCACTATTTGTTATTGTTTTATATCCGCAAACGTATGATGTAGTTGCAATAAACACTGGCAAGTACAAGTCGAATCCCACAGGGACCTTTGTATCATCTATTAGAGTTTTACAATTTAAGTTGTCTAAATCAATAAAGGATGTTAAAGGTATTAAGGAAAATAGATGAGAAAGCAACGTTTAATTAATAAATGAATTCCAATTGTAAAGGCCTAGGATTGGAGTTCACAACACTTATGGTCTTCAACAAATAATGTAAATTCTTCCTATTGCAATTACTTAGATAATCGAGGATGATTTAGCTTAGATTAATTATTAGCCTCTTTCAAGATCTAATAATAGTACTTAAATTAATCTAATTGAACCTACTTTTGTAGTTTAGATTAATTTAAGTCCTTTAAGATTAGTGCCAACCAATTCAATCCTAAAGGAACTTAGTCTACTTTCATGATTGAAATTCCCTTAATTAACTATTAGGATTCTGGTCATAATTTTCTCCTTTCGGTACTTCAATTATCTACCTAAAATCAAATAAAAATGGTGACCACTCATTTTATCAAGCACTTGATGAGCATAACAGTTGAACCAATTATACCAAATAACTATGACAGTAATTCAATCTATATAGCAACAAAAGACCATAAGTGGATTATTCCCAATTTTAGAATAGAAAATTACTCACTCATAATAGAAATCAAAACCAGATTCATCATTAATAAATATTTCATAAAATGCAAACACAAATGTAGAAAGATAAGAGTAGCGATTAGAATAGATAAACCAGAATTCTAAATGATGAAATAAGCTACAATCTTCACTAAAACTTCAATTCTACAATAATCCTTAAATAAACAACTCAACCAAAGTTTAGAAATAGAAAAACCTAGCTAGCCTATCTAAAAATTTTGTCACCCCCTTGATGACTACACAAATAATAGCTTAAATAGTAGGGTAACAGGACATAAAACATGGTTGTTTCCCAGGACACGACCAAGGTGTGTTTTGCACTGGAAGAGAGAAATCTAGAAAATTGAGGTAGCACTAAACACTATCGTGTTTGGGGCTGGCCATCCTTGATTCAATTGTGTTATGGAGAAGGAAGGCAGCACCAAACATGGCATTGCCATGTCCTAGGACACGACTATGTTTGGGGCTAGATTTCCTTGCTTCAATTGTTTTCTTTTCATGGCTCCTCTTCTAGCTTCTTTTTGATCCAAATATGCTTCTAATCTTCACTTTTATCCTCCTTTTCAAGCCTTTATGCTAACCTATATAGAAAAATATAAAACAAAGCAATACCAAGGAATAGAATACTAAACCAAAGTAAAAAGAGAAAAGAAATCACAAGTTAACAATGAATTAAGAGATTGAAATCAACATAATATTATGCATTTTGCCCACTTATCAACTCCCCCATGCTTAAACCTTTTCTTATCCTCAAGCAAATCATAATACATGAATGCACATGGGAAATGGGAGAATTTACTTTCTTAATTCAAATAAGCAGATGTGGTACAACTAATTTTTCACCTAATTAGCAAGACATCAACAACAAGCACAAGAGTAAGCAGTCAATTAATAATCTTTACTCACCTAATATTGAACCTTGATTCTAGTGTTATACACCTCTTCCCATTGTTACTATAACTTTTATACATCAAAATGACTTTCAAGACACTCAAGTAAGATCCTCATCTTTCAAATCTTCCTAGATTGCCTTACCTCTTTTTATTCACTTATTTGATCATCATTTTTCATCTCTTTTTTTTTTCATTTTTCTTCTTTTTTTTATTTTCATTTTTTTTAGGTAAGTTCATTTTATGCTTCATCTCACCAAGGTGCAGACATCTAAGTACTCATAGCAAAGGCCTTTCTGGAACTTGAAGATTAGGTACTTAGAATGAAGACCTTTTTGGATTTAAACACCCTCATCCTTCACCTTTCCCTAACTTCACACTTTCATAATGCCAAAAGTCAAGAAGTGCATGCAAATTATAGTACAACAAATAAGGTGTTTTTATAGAAACCTAAGGTTCAATTCCAGGGAAGAAAAACTAAATCAAGAATACTCATTCAAGGTCTATCTCATATCAAGCTTTTACAGGTTTAAAACTACTTATTACCACATCAACTCGTTGGAAAGGTCATCAACTTTATGATTAACAAAAATAAAAACACAACTCAAAATAAAAAGAAAAAAACTACCAAGCAACACTATAATTATTTGCACAAAATGGACCAAAAGCTAGAAAGCAACTACCCCCATGCTTAAATCCTACATTGTCCTCAATGTAGCTAACAAATAGAAGACCATATAGGAAGCGAGAGAAGCTTAACAAATTACTAGAACTTTTTTCACTCTTTTTTTTTTTTGGTGGTGCTTGAACCACAGGGTGTGTCTTTAAGATTACCTCTTCTGCATTCTTGCTCAAAATTTATGGTGACTTCTATATCAAAAATCCCACCTTAAATGATGTACGGCATATAGAGACATGCATGTATTTCAACCACCAATGAATTTCAAAATTTTCACAAAACTAAGAGCTAAAAAATATAAAGGTAAGGAAAACTAAAAATTGAAAAAGAATGCTGTGAAATTAAACATGGGTTGCTTCTCAAGAAGCGCTTGTTTTAAGTCATGAGCTCAACTCCTTTGTTAGTATTATTAGTTGAAGGAAGCTTAGAGAGAGTATAAGTGGCTCTCTCTTTAGTTGGCTTTCTTACTAGGTAGTGCTTGAGACATTGGCTATTAACCTTGAAAGATCCAGTTGTTTCACTCTAGATTTCAGTAGCCCCATATGAAAGGACTTGACAGATTTGGAAAGGGCCAGAACAACGAGAACAGAGTTTGCCTTAGAAGAGTTTTAACCAAGAATTGAAAAGCAGAACCTAATCTCCTTCTTGGAATTCTCGCCTCTGAATATGCTTATTATGCTAGCTCTTTATTCTTTTCTTATACAATCTCAAGTTGGGAGGGAGAGGTTTTAGTTCTACTTTTGGAACTTTGTCTTCCTCCATGGTGGTGTGTTTTGGATCCACTTCTAACTTCTCAGCTCTTGCTTTTATAGAGAAAACAAGGCTCTTATTAAGCAACTTAGCATACATGGCAGCTTCAATATTCTTATCACAAGGGGAAGAACTTTTCACAAGACGAAGTTCAAGAGGATCAATGGGATAATGACTCATCATGTCTTCTCTCATAGTTTACTCAATTAAATCAATTCTACAACATATGTTCTTAAGAGAAGGGCATTTCATAGCAAGAGCTAAATTAAATTCTATCTTTTCATCCCTTACATTGAAGGAAAGCTCTCCATTCTTAACATCAATAATAGCACCGGCTATGGTAAGGAAAGGCCTTCTGAGAATGATGGGGATTTGAGCATCTTCTTCCATTTCTAAAATCATAAAATCAATAGGGATGAAGAGTTTACCGATTTTTAAAGGCACATCCTCTATGATACTAATCAGATATTTGACTGATTGGTCTGCCAACTATAAGGAGAGAGTGGTTAGCTTTAAGTCACCCATCTGTAGCTTTTTGCAAATGGAAAGAGGCATGAGGCTTACACTTGTACTGAGATCACACAAGGCATGATCAATATGCATATTATTGATGGAACCAGGAATAGAAACACTTCTAGGATCCTTGAGTTCGGGAGGAAACTTGTTTTGGATGATTGCACTCCATTCTTTAGTCAAGGAAACTATGACATACTCCTCAAACTTCCTCTTGTTAGATAGCATCTCCTTTAAAAACTTGGCATAAGAGGGCATTTATGAAACAACTTCCAAAAAAGGAATATTAACATGTAGTTTCTCGAGGACATCCAGAAATTTCCCATATTGTTTCTCTAATCTTGCTTTGGCTAATCTTTGGGGGAAAAGGATTGGTGGCTTGTATGGCTAGGGAGGTATATACTTAGGTTCTTTTTCTTTTTGACCCTTCATTTCTTCCTCTTCTCTAACTTAACTTCCTTAGGGTTCTCAACCTCTACTCTAGGCTTATCATCCCTTACTTTCTCTTCACTCATTTTAGGTTCTAATTGCTTCCTACTTCTCAAGATAATAGCTTGGTAATGTTCCCTTGGGTTTTCGGGTTGACCTGGAAGTTTACCCAAACTTTGGGTTGAAAAATTGACTTGTTAGGCAATTTGAGTCTCTAGCATCTTGTTATGTGTTGCCAGTGAATCAATCTTAGAAGCTAGTTCCTTGATAGCCTCACTCATGGTCTGATTTTGTACCTTGAATTCCTCATTTTGCTTGGTTTGGGTCATTATAAAATTCTTCATCAATGCCTCTAGGTTGGATTTTGGTGTAAGTGGAGGACTAGAAGGTCTTTAGGGTTAGAAACTAGGGGTTGTTTAAAATCACTTTGAGGAGTAGGGTTTAGATTCGACTGGTAAGAGAAGTTGGGATGATTCCTCTAGCCTGGGTTATATGTGTTAGAAAAAGGGTTATTTAGCTAGGAAAAATTGTTAACAAAATTTATTTGCTCACTACCTTGAAGAAAAGGATTCCCCAATTGACACTCAGTAGCAATATGACCAACATATCCATAAATTTCACATGAAACATTGGAAGAGCCAATTGCATTCACATTTAACTTGTCAAGTTTTTGAAAGAGAGCATTTACCTTAGAGGACAAATGATCTAGTGCATCAATTTCATACTTCCCCAATGGTTTATTTGATGAAGTTCATTCACTTAACCATGAATAATTATTTTGAGCCATATCCTCTATAAGATTGTATGCTTCATCTACAATTTTGTTCATGAGTGCTCATCCTACAGCAACATTTATTGGTATACAGGTATTATACATGAGCCCGTTATACAAGGTATAGACAATCAATCACTTTTCCAATCCATGATGGGGACATAACCTTAGAAGTTCCTTGAATTACTTCCAAGCTTCATATAATGACTCTCTATCTTTTTGAACAAAAGTTGTAATTTGGTTGCAGAGTTGAGCCATCTTGCTTAAAGGGAAGTATTTTCCTAAGAAGGCTTGTGATAGTTGTTCACATATAGTAATGGATCCAGCCAGCAAAGAATGCAACAAAGCTCTAGCCTTATCCCTTAGAGAGAAGGGAAACAATCTTAATCAAATAGCATCTTGCGTCACTCCATTAAGCTTTAATGTATCACAATACTTAAGGAAGACTGATAAATTAAAGTTTGGGTCTTCAATGGGAGATCTTCCAAATTGATTTTGCTAAACCATTTAGAGAAGTGTAACCTTCAATTCAAAATTGTTGGCGTCTATGGTAGGTCTAACAATGCTTGGACTTAGGCCTTGGGTATCTGGTGTAGTGAAGTCCTTCAATGAATGATTGTTTTGTTAATTCATGGCTAGATGTATTGATTGGTCTTGTCTCCTTTGTCTCCTCCTACTATGAAATGCCCTTTCAATCTCAGGATCAAACTGAACAAGAATCTCAGGAGTTTTTCGCATAAAAGGGAAACAAACCTACAATATGGAAACAAGGGGTAATAATGGCAAAAGAAAAGAAAAGAAAAGAAAGATTCAATCCATCTATATTGCAAAACACACTAATATTGACATCAAAGAAAACCCTAGCAATGACGCCAAAAACTTATTGTTGTTTTATATCCGTAAGTGCATGGTGTAGTTACAGCAAACACCAGCAAGTACGGGTATAATCCTATAGGGACCTCTGTATCAACTATTAAAGTTTTGCAATTCAAGTTATCTAAATTAATAAAGGATGTTAAAGGTATTAAGGAAAACAGATGAGAAAGTAGCACTTAATTAATAAACGAATTCCAATTGTAAAGGCCTAAGATTGGAGTTCACCACACTTATAGTCTTCAATAAATAATGTAAATTCTTCCTATTGCAATTACTTGGATAATCAAGGATGGTTTAGCCTCAATTAATTACTAGCCTTTTTAAGGTCTAATAATAGTACTCAAATTAATCTAATTGAACCTACTTTCGTGGTTTAGATTAATTTAAGCCCTTTAAGATCAATGCTAACTAATTTAATCCTAAAGGAACTTAGTC
>JANHAO010020788.1:0-12725 GCA_026873985.1 Saraca asoca | reverse complement strand
TAAAAACAAACTAAAGCAGTACCAAGAACTAAACTTACAAAACTAAGGAAAAAGTTAAACAAAAACCATAAACTAATAACTATTTTAAGAGGTGATATTTATCATTTTTATAGGTACATTTTTCACTTATCAGTAGTCCTGAAAAGAAATGAGGGATCTTTTCAATATCATTACTTATCTCTTCTTCATCCCTATCGCCAGCAATCTGTCTCTTCCTTTGGAGAACTATATATCACTTCTTATTTGGTGGGTTTGTGATATAAAAACATGTTTTGCTTGGAATGCCATTATGAACTGTTCACCCTTATGACCTTCCTTATTAAAATCTATTAATGTGAACCCTAACTTATGGACTCGAATGCCATTGTTATTCTTAACCTATTTACATTGAAACATAGACACCCTCAATTGCCATTGTTATTCTCAACCCATTTACACTGAAACATAAACACCTTGAATTTAATGTAGTCAAGCTCCCATATGTCTTCAATGACCCCATAATATGACATATTCATGTATATATGATTTTTGTTTTTAAAACTAGAAACATGCATTGACTAAGCCACTAAAGTAACCCCACTATTTTGTATAATGCTCTTGTCAGTCTGTCCTTTTTGTGTAAAAAGAATACTTATTGATTTTATATCCATGATAAGATAAGACCTTCATGTAAGGCTTGTGGGCTAACAATCTTATATTCTTAAAAACATCATTTAGTGTTTATGCCAATTGAAAACAAACTCATTTATGGAACCAAGTGATGAAGGAGCAGTTGTATTCAGTTTGTTCCTACTGTTCATTCTTTCCATGATTATGCTTTCTTATAAAGGTCATATGCTCATCCAAGTAAAGATCCACTTCTTCATTATTATGCAAGACGTAAAGGTGTGCTTGTAAACACATTCACAAGTGATGCTTACCATTTAAGTCCCTAGTGTACCCTTACTTACAATTTTTCCCTCGTGATGAGACTTAGGAACTCTAATAGCTTTTGCATTTGATAAGTATTTACTGCAAAACTCAACAAGCTCTTCAAATATATAACCTTCAATAATAAATCCTTCAGGCCGATATCTATTTCTCACATAATAGGCATATTTACCTTGAATAAATTGGTACACAAAGTTCTATCTCTCTCATTATATGAACAACTAGATACACCATGATGTCAAAAAAGGAAGGTGAAAAATACATCTCAGGTTGGCATAGTATAACAACTTCTTTTTACAAGTCATTCAATTTCTCAGAATCAACGATCTTGTTATCTATTGCTTTGGAGAAAAAAAAAACCAAAGTCTAGTAATGACGTGCCTCACATGTTTAGGCAATAATGATTGAATAGCCATCGATAACAGTTGTTGTATCAAAACATGACAATTATGAGACTTCAAACTAACTAATTTCGAATTTTTCATTGAAATAAGGCTTTTAATATTTTAATAATACCCCTATGGCACCTTATCACTATGTAGACACTCATGTAAACTTATTTTCTCCTTTTTACATGGTATGACAAGCTAAAGGCAAATATATACATTGACCCTTCTTTTTAGGTGCTAATTCCTTTCTTATTATCATTTCAATCAAGTCTAGTCTAGTTTTGACTTCATCATTGGTCTTACATGATATGTTCAAAAGAGTTCTAATCAAACTGTCATAGATATTTTTCTCCATATGCATCACATCAAGATTATGTCTTACAAACAAGATTTACTGATATGGAAGATCAAAGAATATGTACCTCTTTTTCCACCAAGTGTTGTCACTAGTAGGTGTATTTGCCAAAAATGACATCAATATTTTTCACCTGTTCATAAACCTAGTCTCCAATTAATGATGACCCACTGAAAGCCTTTATTTGCTTACAATAATGGTGAGACCGGGGAAGAAATCTCTAGTAACCAAAATATACTATCTTCTTTCCATGTTTAAGTTGACAAGATGTATCCTTCTCACAAATAAGGCATGTTGTATGTCCTTTGACATTGTATCCAAACAAGTTTTCATAAGTTGGGAAGTTATTTATTATATAAAAGGCAAGACATGCAACTAAAGGACTCTATCAAATAGTGACACACTTTCATCTAACATCATCCTTAAGTCTTCAATAAGAGGTGCTAAAAAGACATATATCATTTCCTAGTTATTTGGAGCTTGAAATCATCAAAGACAACATTTTATACTTGTGCTTCATATATAACCAAGAATGTAGGTGGTAAATCACCAACAAAACGGGCCAGTGCTATGTTTGCTGCTTAAATCACCACAAAGGTTCATTCAATCTGTATAAAGTCCAAGCCTAAGGTTTCTTGCTTCACTAAAAAAATCTAGGAAATAATCAAGTGTTTTTCATTAAGGAGAATTAGTTGGATGCTGAGCTTGTCATCAGAAATCATTCGATTTACATGCCATGTTAAATTCTTGGCATCTTTTGCATTAGCAAACATGCATTTAAACCTTATTATTATTGGAAGATATCATAACACCTCAGCCTAAACCCTTTTACTTTTCACAACATTATTCTTCTTCAATTTGTAATGTGTTGCCCCATATTTTGGATATTCATGTAAACTTTTATACTCTTATCGATATAATATACAATCATTTGGACAAGCATATATCTTCTTATACTCTATACCTATTGAGCACAATATTTTCTTGGTCTCGTAACTACTATTCGGAAGTTTATTTCCTTTCAAAGCATCTCTTTCAATAGTTCAAGTAAAGCTGTGAAACTTTTGTTACTCCATCCATTCTCCACTTTCAAGTTGAACAATCTCAACACAATAGACAATCGTATCCATCACTTAACAAGCTATTAAGGACATGTGGCTGCTCAAAGAATTTATCTTTAGTAGCTTTATGCACATATCCTCCAACCGATCATGCAAACCCACATCAATTTCATCATTTTGGTACATTCCCTTGTCTTGATAACTATTAGACAATTCATTTTTATTGAGCCATATCCATTATGTATACCCTTTATCAATGCCATAAAAAGAAATGATCTTTTCACTTTATCGACTTTCATTCATTTAACACAACAACATCTTACATAAGAATACCTAATCATTCCATTACTATTTTTAGTAGGTTTATCAATTTCAAATCTAATAAACTCCTTAATCTGATTTGCATATTCTTTACTCAATCGATCAGTAGACATCCACTTATGATCCATAACTACTTAATTTAAATTTTAACAAATACACAAGTTAACAAATAATTTTAGAAATATTTCAATTTATTCTAAAGAATTATTGTGAATTTAATCAGGTAGATTTGGATCAACATTTGAACTACAAAGTTACGATTCAAGAATGATACCTAATTTTCTACATATATGTATATATATTATGGTGATCTAAAATTAAAAAAAAAAACTAGGGCACACAAATAAACATAATCAGGACATAATTCATATCATTCACACAACATCAATTATGAATTGAAAGGTAAAAATAAACTCACAATTAAAAAAACTTGGATGCAAGATATATTTATCTCTTCCATGTCTAAGAATTATGTGATGTCATCCTTGGTCACAAAAACGTTATAACCATAACCCACAATATCGGCATCCATATTGCAACAGATGAATGCATCATTCTCCATCTTTATAACCACAAAAGATAACATTGTTCTTGGCTTAACATGAGGCATTACTTAGATGAGAGTTAGCTTATCAGTTGATTGAGTCAAATCCTTAGTCTGCTTATCCTCTTCTGCAGCCTAATTAATATGCATCAAATTATGAAATTTAAATATTAAAAATATAGTAAAATCAGGTCTTTCAAACATAATTACTTAGTAAATAGAAAATGATACCTCTGTAGCTAAAGTAATAATACTTTTCGACCATGCAATCAATGTCCCAATCACTTAACCTATTGTCTTTAGTTCATCTATTGACACTAGTAGTTTTACACTCTAGTTCATGGGATGTCAACGATGACTTTTGATTGCTCACTCGATAAATTAGCAATGGAGGGTGCCACTATGAAAAACCCTTTCATATGTAATTGTATGTCCTTCAGATGCCACAATTAGAAGGCATTTGATTCTTCCCTATATAAAAAAAATAAAATAAAATAAAAAAAAGTTAATTATAATGTTATTTTTCAAAGAAAATATTATAAACTACTTACATAATAAAGGAAGTTAAAGCTTTAGTGATGGTCATTTACCTGTGAAAACTCTACAAATGGGTTAGGGTCTCTCGAGTAGTTAGCTCTGACGTTGTTAGGCAAGGGAGTAGAATGGATCTCTACCTTAAAATCCAAGAGTGATTACCTGCCCATTTACTTAATATAGGCAAACAGCTTCCAAATTTCTTCCTACTGGGCTTGGTTCTCCTCTCTCAATTGAGTAGTATCCTCTCTTGTCACCTTCTATGTCAATTGAGCAGTAATCTCTATAGTAAGATCCTCCATAAAAATTGGCAATCCTTAGAGATGCTTTGATATTCCTCCAAAATAGGCCTTAAGACCCACTCCTCCTCCAACTCCTCTAACATAGTTAGGTTGCTTTTCAGTTCTTAACACAACAGTTAATATGTCTATCCTTCTGGATGGAGTAAAATCTCCCTAGGATGATTGTTACATGAGAGAATTCTATAGCATATATACAATTAAGAATATTTATTACAACTTAACACTTACAATTGCTTAAGAATATTTATTACAATTAAAACTTGTAAATTACTTATAATTTTATCAACAACTATTTGGCTCTCTTCGGTCATGTATTCACCTTTAGTGTCAATCTTGGCTCTCTTCCATTGTTCATGTCAAGATATTGAAATAACTTGTGGATCGAAATAATTGGAAGCTTGTTGTTCTACAAGCTTTATGACTTTTTTTCTTCTCCCTACATCAATGTCAAAGATGATCTACAAGATAACACGCATATAGATTATACTTATATATATAATTATTCTAAGAAGATATATATATATATATATATATATCTTAAACACAAAATGGAGATTATTAATATATACCAAGACATCTAGCCAAATGTTTTCATTAATATCTTTTGGTACTTGTTTCCAATGCTTAATATTGATTGGCACTCTCTTATGTGCCAACATTCCAATATAATTTTTATATTTTGAACCCACATTCCCAGAAGCCTGACCCTTGGCATTGAAGTTAACTTTCATCTTTTTTACTTTGCTATAAATAATAATCATTTCATTTGTAAGAGTATTACCCTTTATACCCTTCTTAATATGTTGAGAAAGATCTATATAGCTATTTAAAAGGAAAAAAAAAGTTAACCAATAAACAAATGTTTCTAAAACTAAACGTACCATTATATATCATTGAAATATATATATATATATAAACACCAAAAATTAAATTAGTTTTGTTTATAAACGGTGAAGAAAAGATAAGTACTTTTTAACCATATTACTCACTTTTAACTATATATATATAAAATCATATTACAGACTGCATTTGATGATTTTGAATGGAAAATGGTTATGTTCAAAGTTTCGATTTTACTATGTAGATTACAATGAAAATTTTAAACATATTCATAACCACTCTAGCAAATAATACAAAATAGGCATGCATGATCAGATATTCTATGCCAAGAAACACAGTCAAAAAATAAACCCTAATCATAAACATTATTGATAATCAAACTAAGAAACAAAACACATAAAAAAGCTAAAACCCTAAAAATACAAACCATTAGCAAAGAATAAAGTAAAAAAAGTATAAAAAAATAACATCGACATAACTTAGTAAGGAAGAAATGAATACAATGTAAGAAGAATGAAGTTTTATACTTCGATGAGAAATGGACTTGAAATGTGATGATCGAAGATAACAAAGATAATAAAAAACAACAAGGAATAAAGCAACAAAGATTTAAGAATGATATAGGATAAATGTTTTAGATAGGAAAAAGCAAATAAAAGTCGGGGAGTAACTAGCTTGCTACGTAAGAAGCCTAGACTTTAGAAATCGGTTATTAAAATGAAACCAACGTTTATTCTTATGCATATATGTTGGTTTTAATAAAAAATTAACATAGAAAATTATGACTTTAGTTTTTTATTCCAATCGACATATTAAGTTTTATTATATTTATAAAAATACCACCGTTGCTTCGTATATTATTCCTACATTGAATTTTTATTATTTTGTTTTTTCATTTTGTCTATACATATTTGTATTATAGCCAACTTTGTTTAACACTTAGAAATCGGTGTTCTATATAAAATTGACGTCATACATTTTTTTGAAAATAATATTATTACATTTTCACACAAAATTTGCCCAATGTTAACTATTTTTTTAAAAAAATTTCAATTTAAAAATATTTAAATAATTAAATTATTTTTTTCATTTAATAATATTTCAATAATTAAATTATTTTATAGATTAGATAATACTTAATTTTACAAAAATTTCTGTAAATTACGTTAAAGATGTTAAATTGTGTTAAAAAAATTGACATTATTTCTATTAATTTTTTTAAAATTTACACATAGATGCTCTAGATTACATTTTTATAGAAAAATCAAAAAGAAAATTAGGATAGAAACATTATTGTTAAATCAAGTTTCTGGGTTGCTTGCAACAAACTAATATTAAATTGTTGAAGCTTTTGGGATTGCTTGTAATAACAAAATACAATACATACATCAAAGGAAATTAAAACATTACATTATTGAAATTTCTGGGATTGCTTGTAATAACAAAACACAACACATATATCAAAGGCAATCTATAAGACAACACATGCACATCAAGTACATCTATCATCCTCTTATTTAAAGGATTAATACATATGCCCGGTTTAAAAGGAAAAAGAAAATAGAAGTTAATAATTTTTACACAAACTAATAAAAAAAAGAGAAACAAAAAGGGAAAAATAAACTATAAATCTTAAGAACAAGCTTGGGTACAATAAGTAAGCTTTTGTCTGTATACTGTTTACTTGGGAAGAGGAGTTTGATAAGTAGAGCACAGAAATTCCACTCCACAACTTAAATAATTGCTCCAAATAGGTTTAAGAGTGATTTTTTAAGTTATGGAATGGAAATCCTATACTCTAGTTTCAAACTACTCTTCCCAAAAATAAGGAGCAGTATTTTGGGTAATGAGAAGGGATGCATTGGCCTTTTATAATACCAGGAGACCTTAGACGTCATTTATTTATGTTGAAACCAATATATAATATCATATATCTACGTTGTTTTCTAATTAAGAATCGACATATAATATAATTCTTTTCGTATGACAGAATGCAAATAAGTTGAGTTTATTTTGAATTATTTTGACCATTCTCATTATCTTGGTAAAATGGAGGAAATTAATGATCATTAGAAAATTTTACAATCCCGTAGTCTTGGAAAATGGAAAAAAATTAATTAAATAAGTCATGTATTATTTGTTAATAAAGTTCTTTGAAGTATAATCAAATAAGAATTCAATTGATAAATTCATAAAATTCATATATTATTTCTGCATTGAATTTTTTTTATTTTTTTATGGTTTCATTTTGTCTATATATCTGTTATGTGTTATAATCAACATTGTTTAACACTTTTATCGTTGGTGTTCTATACAAAACTGACATCATAATATTTTCTTGACAATAATATTTTACATTTCATACATAATTTATCCAAGGCTAACTACTTTTTAAAAAAAAATTTCAATTAAATAATATTTAAATAATTGAATTATTTTCTCCATTTAATAATGTTTCAATAATTGAATTATTTTACACATTACATAATATTTAATTTTGTAAAAATTTCTATAAATTGTGTTAAAGATGTCAGTTTATGTTAAAAATCTGACGTCATTTCTATTAATTTTTTTTAAATTACACATAATGCTTCAAATTACATTTTTATAGAAAAAGTGGAAAGAAAATTGGGATAGAAACATTGTTGAATCAAGCTTCTAGATTGTTTGCAATAAACCAATATTTAATTGTTAAAGCTTCTGAGATTGATTGTAATAATAAAACACAACACATACATTAAAAGCAATTTATAAGACAGCACAAACACATTAAGTGCACCCGTTGTCCTCTTATTTAAAGAAATAATGCATATGCCTTGTTTAAAAGGACAAAGGAAACATAAGTTAATAATTTATAAACAAATTAATAAAAAAAAAGAGAAACAAAAAGGAAAAAATAAATTATGAACCTTCAAAGCAAGCTCAACAGAATGAGTAAGCTCCTGTCGACATACTACTTACTTAGGAAGAGAAGTTTCAAAAAGGGGCAAAAAAATTCCATTTCACAATTCAAACAATTGCTCCAAATAGGCTTAAAAGAGATTGTTTAAGTTGTGGAATAAAATTTTTGAACTCCATTTTCAAACTATTCTTTCCAAAAATAAGTTGAAGTATGCTTAGTAATGAGAGGAATATATTGGCCTTTTATAATTCCATGAGACTTTAAACATTATTTATTTACACTAGGACCTAACTATAATATCATATATCTATGTCGGATCCTAATCAAAAACTGACATCTTAGTGACAGTTCTTCAATAAAATGAGTTTTTTTTTTTTGAAATAGTTTATCCATTTACATCAATTCCTAAAAAAAATCAACTTCTAATCTACATCCCTTCATATAACATATTATAAATGCATCAAAATTATTTTTAATTATTGTTTACTATGCTCATTGTCTTGATAAAATAGAAGAAATTAATGATTATTAGAAAATTTTATAACTCCATAGTATTGAAAATTAAAAAATTAATTATAATATTGTTGTATCAGTAAATTAGTTGAATGTAAATAATTTGTATTAATTTAATTGATAAAATAATAAAAAATTTATTTGACGTATATTATAAAAAAGTTATTTGAAGTATAAAATTAATAAAAAATTTGACAATTAAGGAGTCATAGATTTTAAAAATATTTTAAACCTAAATGCTATAAATTAAATAATTATAAAAATACGTTAGTTCTTTAACTCAAATCGAGGTCAATTGTGATATTGAATTTAGATATCGGTTATTTAATAGGAATAAAATGATGCTTTACGTGTAACCATAAATCTCTGTTTTGATGGAGGCCTTCAAACAAAACATGGTGTCTTCCCCTCACCTGTCCATAGTCACACACACACTTTAATTAATCTTTTTACAGGTCTATTGTGACAAGTTCATCTTAGTAAGTAATCTGAAAGACGACACAAGTTTTGGTTTGCTTACGCTAAAATCAGCCTAAATCAAAGTGTTTGCCTTTATATAAGTTGTGGTTGGGGTGTTTCACTATTAGTGCTTCTGTGAAGTTTTTTTGGTTTAGATATGCTTTTTCTCTCGAAGGTTTCTTGATTTCGTTGAACATAGTAGTTGATAATAGACATGCTTGTACACTCAAAGAGGATTTGTATCTTGTGGATTAGCTCTATGTACCCTTAATTCCTCACCATTACATCTGCCTCCTTTTTCGATTGTTTTTCATCACATTATTTCCTGTCTTTTTTTTTTTTTTAGCTTTATGTGTGTTTTTTCTTAGTTTTTATTTCTTAGTGTTATGTGTATCTTATTCTTTGGTGTATTTTCTTTGTTGATGTTTCCCTTTATTTCTATTTTTCTCTTGCATTGGTGTTTGTAATTTTCCACGTCTTTGTTAATGAAATCTGCTCTTTGCAAAAAAAAAAATAAAAATTACATAGTTGAAATTCACTTATATTTCAAAGAAATATTTTGTGTTAATTTTATAATTTATTAATAGAATAATAACTAATATCAGATTGATGTCAAATTTTATTAATATAATTTATATGATAAATATATTAAATCTAATAGTGGATTTTATGAAATTTTTATTTTATAAAAGTTAACAATAGTATAAATATATTTTTTGATTGACATTAGTATCAATTGATTCTCACCTTATTAATATATAATACGGGTGATTATACCAAGTAGCTCAACACCATTTTTAAATAATATATAGATATAGTCTTGTACTTTCTGTTTTTATATTTGTCATTTTTTAAGAAAGATAAATATAAAAATTTAAAGTGTAGTGGAATCTAAAATTTTACGTACAAACTTACAAATTAATTTAAAAATAAAATAACCAAACTAAAAGGGAGAGGATTTAGATTCTTCAATAATGTCTTGGATGAAACTTTTCCTTCTGAGCTTGTATGGTAAAAAGATGAGGTCTTCAGCCTGTACATATAATATCAATGATTGGAGAACTTCCTACCGTTGTGACTCCAAATGTCAAATCCACAATATATGCATCTAAATTCTTTTCCAATTAAATCACACATGAATGGGTTAGATTACATCAAATAAAATATTATAATTATATATTAATATCTGATTGACTTAGAATCCAATTTGTGTTCTCATGGATCTCCTTTAATTTTTTTTTCTCTAATTTTTTTAATTTTAAAAAATAAGGATATAATTTTTTTTATTCTAAAAGTTATAATTCTTTTATAAAGATTTGTTATTTCAATAAAAAAAATTCTATATTTACGTTGCTCGAATTTATACTTTTGAAAGAACTTTCGGTTGCATGCGGTGGCAGGGAGGAAGTCCTTGAATACATACAGACAAACGGATAACGCATTTGCTTGGTGGGTTCTGAAGCTCTGATATTTGCTGATTATTATATAGCTAAGGGTGCTAAAAGATTCAATAAAATAATACAGAAACTTAAAAGGAGTAAATTAAAAATAAAGATGAAATAAAAATTAAATTAAAAATTATATCTATAAAATAAATTAAAATAATATTTTAATCAAATAAATATAGATAATATTATTTTGTTATCAATTTCTTTCTTTTTTTTGTGAGAAATATTTTTATATTTCAAGTATGATGTATATCTTGTTTTTATATAATAAGAATAAGTTAGTTATAATTTTAATAAAATGTTGAAAGTTAAAAAATATAATGCTTAACGTATGTGAATTTTATAAAATTAACATATAATCAATAAAATTGATAATAAATTTTCTCATATTAAATGAAAAAATATATATCATAATACAATATTCAAAATTTTCACTCTACTTCTATATCTTTATCTTTACTTGAAAAGAAAATAAAGGACAATGACAGTATCATAATTGTTTTGAACCCTACACAAAAAGAGAAGACCACACATCAATTTAATTTTGGGTCGCGTCTTAATTGAAATTATTAAGATGGCCGACCAAGGTTGGTTAATTTTACGGACATGTATTTAATGTTTCAATTTTAAATCGAATAAAATACACCTTACCTCAACTTGCTTCTTAAATTTTAATATCCAACACTGTACTCCTTTAAAATTTTAAGTAAAATAAATTAAACCATTATCTCTAATCTTAATTTTAATAAGAATTTATTTACTTCAATTTGTCTTCTTGATTTGTTGGTATTTCAACATATCTTTTGCAATTGAATAAATTGGATCTATAATTTATCCCTTTTGATTTGTAGCAGAAAAAATAAAATAAAATAAAACTAATAAAAAATTAAAAACATAAAAACATAAAAAAATTATGTAAATTACATTTAAAAGTTTATAATTAACTCATTAAGTATCATATAAAACAAATTAAACAATAATGAGAGCTATCAATTTCTTTTTAAAATTATAAATAAATAAAAATATTGTCTTAGTGTAAGAAAGAATTCATTCATTTGGTAGATAAAAGTTTCTCATTGGGATTTCTTCAATTTGTCACAAAAAATATGATAACTTGTATTGTGTTAGTGATGAGAATTTATCATTTAACTAATACGGGAAGCAAGTACAACGAATGGATTAAAATTATAAAGATTTTATAATGATTAATATTTCATTTAATATTATTAATTAAGTTAAAATTTTATAGATTTAGATTTTGAATTTTAAAATTGAGAAAGTAAATTGATTTTGAAACATAATTAAAAAAAGGTTTAATGTTTTTTTCCTTTTTTATTTTTGGTCACAGAAGCAAGCTGCAAGCATTTATAATTTTTTCGTTGCCATCCCTGAGACATGCTGTAATTTTAAGGATTTTTTTCGATTTTTCATAGTTTTTTAATGTGTATTATTGAAAAATAAAAAACTGATAGTTTTGAACTGCCAAAGTAAAGTTGCCTGGCACTGGCAGACAAGAAGTCAATAGTCACCACAGACTTTATCCACGCAAACATAAAGCCGGGACCATATTATCTTCAACCTCAATTTTCCTAAATATATATTTTGGCATTTTTTTCCTTATAAATAAATTCCCACTTCTTCTACTTCTTATTCAATTCACTTTTGTGTTTGTTCTGACAGTTTCTTCACTTGCAATGGATTCCGATTCTTTTGACAAACCCAGCAGCGATGCCCAAAACCACCTGCCTCCGTCCAACAGCGAGCTTTTTTCAAGCGCCAAGTTGGTAGCCGAGGCAGCAGAGTCCACTTTCCGCCATGAATCCGACGAAGTGGACAAAGCCAAGGTCGCCGACGCTGCCGAAGATCTGCTGGAGGCGGCTCGTCACTATGGCAAGCTGGAAGAGAAAGGCTTGGGAAGCTATGTTGACAAGGCTGAGGATTATCTGAACAAGTACTCTTCTCAGTCAACCGCTGCCCCCGGCGGCAGCGAGGCCGGGCATTCTGAACATTCACGACCGGAGACAGATGGTGAGGGTGGTGGTGGTGGTGGTGGGTTTGGGGATTACATGAAGATGGCTCAAGGGTTCATGAAATTGGATGAATCGTCAAAGCCAGAGTCACATGGTG
>JANHAO010020787.1:0-12725 GCA_026873985.1 Saraca asoca | reverse complement strand
CAAGGATAAATTGTTATTCAACATCAAAACAATTTAGAGTGAGGATTTTCTTTGAACTAAACAATCTCACCCTTAAGGTTAACAAAAATGATGTTTTATCAAATAAGGTTACTTCTTTAGAAAAAGAAAAAGAACTTTCAAAGGAAAAAACAAGTTCTTTTTAAGTTGTTTTCAAAAAAAAAAAAATTTTTATCAAACAAACTTGTTTCTTTAAAAAAAGAAAAAGAAGTTTTGGAAAAAGAAAATGTCACATTAAAGAAAAATAATTTTGCAAAAAAAAAATTGAAATACAAAAATAATCAATTAGAAAGAAAAATCAAATTTTTAGAAACTGACCTTGCTTGATTTGTATAAAGCAAAAAGAATTTAAATACTCTTTTAGGAAAACAAAAATGGTCTTTTGATAAAGAGGGAGTTGGTTATGTTGAAGGAATTAGTATAAAATATTATAAGAATTATTTTGTGAAAGCTAGCAACTTATCTACTCTTCATATCACATGTAACTATTGTGAGAAAAATTGGCATGTGTTGCAATCTTGTGCATATAAAAGAAAATCATATGATATAGTTGCATATACTTGGGAATCAAGAGGCCAATATAAAAAAAAGTATGACACTAACCCGAAAGGATCCAAAATGATTTGGACACCTAAAAATTGATAACTTGCTCTTTGCAGGTTAGCCTCAAATCAAGTGTTGGAAAGGACTATTGATTTCTTAATAGTGTGGTTGTTCAAAACATATGACGGGGAGATTCAAGCAAGGTCATCTCTTTCAAACCAACTCAAATAGGTGAAGTAGTTCTTGGTGATAACATTAGATGTAAAATTATTGGTATTGATAAAAATGGTACAAACTCTTCATCTCATATCAACAATGTAAGAATAGTTGAAGGACTCAAACATTACCTCTTAAGTATTAGTCAACTTTGAGATAAAGCCTACAGAGTTGTATTTAAATTCTCTCATTGTTATGTGTAAAACATCATCGATAACAAAATATCATTTATGGACCAAAGAAAATATAATATTTATGCAATTTACTTAGAGGATATTCCACCAAAGGAAACAAAATATTTTATTTCTACAAATGATCAAAGCTGGTTATGGCATAGAAGACTTAGGCAAGTAAACATGCGACTTATTTCAAATCATTACAAAAATGATTTAATATGTGGTCTTCCCAAAATCAACATTGAGAAAAACTATATTGTGAAATCCCTTATGCTTATTATGCTCTATTTATGTCTTGATGATAATTGGTTAATTATTGGAAAAATCTATTTATTCAAAGAATGTGTTTTGATTGGTTTTTGCCCAGTTGCTCTTTGTTATACAAAATTTATTTTAATTCTATGCAAGCATATTTATCCAAATATTTTTTATATGATATTCTTTATTTTTGGATAAATAATGCCATTCTTAATATTTCAGACTTGTGCTTCATTGAATTAATTAAAATACTCTAAATTTTTTTGATATAAACTAAAATATTCTAAGATTGCCGTTTGCTCTCTGTCAAAAATATGCAACATTGTTACAACTATGATTATGTATGACATTTCACTTAAATGAAATGTTTTAGCTTGCATGTATACTGTACCATGTTTCAGAATATTATTTGAATGTTTATCCTAGAATTGCATATGAAAAAGCCTGTAAAATCCAGATTGCTCATTATGGTTCTGACACTAACAATTTATACCGTATAATTATGATCTAGTTAGCTATTGTTTATTATTTGTCACATCATGCTAAGTTAGAAGATTACATTTAACATGTGGATAATTCGAAAGAGCAACCAAGCTAAGTTATCTTATAGCTTCGTGAAAATGACAATACTAAAAGACCTTAAAAGTGTTGGAAGAGCAAGCTAAAAGTTTTAAGTTTGACTGAAACCTTTCTACAAAAAATTTAGAATTCAAATGAAAGAGCAATCAACAAGCACTTCAAAAAAACATGCATTTTCCAATGGAATTTTCTATTGAAATTAGTATTTCTATTGGAAAGTGATCATCAGTCAAACCATTGTTGGAAATATTTTTCTAATAGATTTTGATGGGATGATTTTTTGAAATAATTTTTTCTTTTTTATCCATTGGAAATTCATCAGAATAACCATCGGTAATATGTTAGAAAGCCATCAACAATCAGTCTAAAAAACCATTCAAAAAGGCATTGGAAATTTGTTAGAAAATGTATAATTTTTTTAAATTTTAATTAATATAATTTTTTGAAATTCTATTTTTAATTTTTGTTAAAGTTATTTTTATTAGAAATAAAAAATTAATTTTAATATTTTTATTCTAATATCTTCAAATTAATATTTAATTTGTAATAAAAAAATTAAGATACAACACACATGAATAGTTATAAATATATAAAATTAGTAAAATTATTCACAAATTGTATTTATTCAAATCAATGATGTTTGAAATATATTATTCAAATAAAAATATAAAAATATAATTACAACCTAATATCAAAGAAGAACTAATCATTGATCTCTTGATCTTAAGTTATATCCTATTGTTGCTGCTATGGGCTAGTCTTAGGCCATATGAGACTTGTGGCTAGTGGTGGTTGAATCATCGGTTGTTGCAGTGGCTGTGGATACATGTAGGCAGGAGGAAGCTGGTATTAGATAGGGAGCTAGTGATAGTCATAAGGTGGAGGAGGAGGCGACAAATGTTGGTTGTCCTACTACTGTTGAGTCTGTATAACGTGTTTTGTAAACGTGAAAATAACTTGTATTTGTTGCTGCATCACAATCATAGTATGAATGATCTAGTCTAGCATAGCATGTGACACATTTTTTGTGTAAGATGCAGTGACTAATGCGACCATTTACACGTTGGCCTCGGACCCTAACTCGTAGATCAACCTCATCTTAGTCTTCATGCTTTAAGTTTATATATATTCTATTTGCATCCTTTTTAAGCTCCAACTCCCTTCTTCTACAGTATTTAGGTAAATCTAACCTTACCTTAATATTGTTTTTGGTTTTCCCTTTAACATCTATCATTGTATAAACATATTATCAAAGATATTATTTTTTATGTGCATGATATCGAGATTGTGTCAGAGTAAGTTGAATTGTCAGTATGACAAGTCCTAGAATATGCTTCTCTCAGTCCAATTATGATCCACCTAATATCTTGTTATCATTATTGGCCAAGTTTCTTTGACTTTTGGAGTAAAACAAACTTGATGAAAAACTTGTTCATTGATTACTCTTGGAGGTGGTTCAGATCTCTCTATTCAATTTTTGATGAAGTTGTTCTTGTTTTTCCTATAAGGATGATTGTATGGTAGAAACTGTCTGTGATAATCAAAGCATGATTGTTTCTTTCCATGCTTTAAGGTGATTACTTTTGTGGATTCCATACATATTGGGCAAGCTAATTTTCCAGTCATTTGCTAATTAAATAATATCCTCTATGCAAGAAAGTCATTGATGGTCCATATGAATGTGACCTTCATTTGAAAGTTTTGCTCCATTGAAATGTCATACATTGAAACATCGTCATTCCATAAAGTGAGTAATTCATTTATCAATGGTAGCATGAACACATCAATTTTAACTCTTTGGATTTTTTGGACTTAGGATGATCAAGGTTAGAAACATATATAGAGTTGTCATACACATATCTAATGGAAAATTATAAGGTGTGACTACTACTTGCTAACATGAATATAGTGTAGCATTATGATCGAATGGAGTGAATTCATTCGAACACAACCTAAGTCTTATATTTTGAGGATCGACTGCAAATTCTGAGTACTTTTAATCAAATTGTTTCTAAGCTTCCCTATCGAAGGATGACATAGAATGCCTATCTCTATTTGATTCTCATGATGCCATCTCATATGAGAAGCCGACTTCATCAAAGCATACAACCTTTGCAACTTAGGGATTAAGGGTAGATAATACATTCTCTTGAAAGGAACTTCTTTATTATTTAAACTTGTACTCTATTCCATATATTGAGACCTTGTAAAACAATATGCACCCTTTCATACAATAGGCTATTTTCTGATGCCCCAATCTTAACTTCTTCACTAACTTCCCAAATTCATAAAAGTTAAGAGGAATAACATTATCAGATGGGTGTGTCTTAGTTATAAGTTGCATAATTTGATTAAAGAAATTTTGTAGTAAGTTGAAGTTAGATTTTATGCTTAATATCTTTACTATTAATGACAATTCTAAATAGTTAGTACAACCTGTCCATAATGATTGATGTACAACTTCTACCATTTCATAGAAGTTTTAGGTATCCCTATTTGGGGGCTCTTTTACATTCCATTTAAAGTGAGTTGTAATATATGGCCAATTGGCATCTAGCACTATGTTCTCATACTTATTACTTGCATCATGCAAATTTTGTGTCACACCACTAGAAGACTCTCCCTTTTCTATATATCTCTCCTCACCATGATTAGTCAACCATTGGTAATAATATTTAAATCTAAATTTATACAAATCAACCTTAACTTTATGAGGAGATAAAAATTTTCTACATTTATATTTGGAGCACGGACACCTTATCTGACTATCAAGTAAATAAATTGGTTAAGTTTTCGTAAAATTGATAAATTCTTCCACCTCATTAAGAAAATGTTTATTATATCCACTATGTTTTGGAAGAAGTCTATCATACATCCACTTATAATGTTTTGAAATTTTCATATTCTATTTTTCAAAGTTAATTGAAATAAGAGAAAATTACTACATATTTACAAAAATACATAGGAAAAATTATTTATGAAATTTTTATATTATTTTCTCCTACTTAGTAAAATAAATAATAACTAAAAATATTTATGAAATTAATAATTAATATCTACACGATGGTTACTAATTTCAAAAGTTAACAAAATAAAAATTATATAATTTTTAAAATAAAAATATTTTCTAACTCAAAATATACATATTTCCTAAAGTAATATCAATGACACTATTAAATATGTCATCCAACTACCTAATCTTATAGAATCTAGTTCAAAATATATCCTAAATATGATTCAATAGATATAATTAGTCAATCATAATTCAAACATACAAGAAAATAGAACTAATAATTAAAAATTAACTCTAACAACATGAAAAATTGTTAATAATTAATTAACTAATAATTAAAAATATATACTAATCTCAGTATCTAAGCAAGAAAAATGACAGAAAAAAAGACTCATATACAAATTGAAATACAAAACTATAGTAAAGAAAAATAAGAAAATTTAATTAAATCATGAAACACATAGTAATTAGACAAAAACAATTGGTAAAAATGTAAAACAAAGCAGTTAGAATAATTTAATCAGTTCAAATTTGTAAAAAATACCTTTAAAGTGCAAGAATTAAGTTGGGAAAGCGAGAAAAAGCTCTGATGCGGCATAAGAAGTAAAAGAAAATGAGAATGAGCAGTAGATCACAAGGCAAAATTTTTTGAAGATTTTGACGGATTTTTCCATTAAAAATTTGTCATACATTAAAATTTGTCAAAATAGTAGGTAAAATTTTTTAAAATTTGTGCCCATTTTGATGGAATTTTTGACAGATTTTCTAATGGAATTTAATCTACAATGGATTTTTGATGGATTATGGTGGTCAGTAACCAACCGTTTTTTCAATTTCGATCGAATTTCTGATGGAAAAATATGTTAGAAATTGTGTGATTTTTTGTAGTGATGAATTGGCCGACTATACATTGATAATGATAACTCGTAAGCTTTTCCAAGTCATGCGTTTGATAGAGAGTGACATGTCTTTGGACATTTTGAAAGAGTAAGAAATATTCTTGGGATCTAAGATGCTCTGTGGTGCTTAGGTCATCTATAAAAGGGGAGATGAACTTCATTTCAAATCAGACAAGCAAATCTCATTCCCTTTCTAAGAAGGTTTTTCTCTCTAGATTTAAATTCTCTTAAGTCTTCTTCTAAGTTTTTCACTTGCAAAGTCTCTTTGAGACAAATCCTTTTTGATTCTTGAGTTTTGTAAAAAGTTCACTAGCTAAGGGTTGAGTGTGAGTGATACACTTGTAGAAACCTTGTAGTTAGGAATTTTGCCTTGGTGTGAGGCTAGAAAGATCTCAAGTTAAGATATTGAATTGCTTGGTCCTTGAAAGGTCAAGTAGGAAAGAATGTAAAGACTTTAAAAAGAAAAAAAATGTTCGTAGATAATCATCAAGGTTGGTTTTGACTTTGAGAGAGAGGAATAGACCCAAAGAGATGATTTTCTCTTTGGACCATCTAACCTCTATACATCGGTGTTATCATTCTTTTTCCATACTCTTTTATTTTCATGCACTTTAACTTGATTATCTCTTTTTGGTATTTACTTGATCTTTCATACATATTATTTACTTATCTTCTGAGGGAAAGTTTTTAAATATAAACTTATCAATTATTTTTTTACACTAATTCACCCCTCTTGATGTATTTTTCCTATCAATTAGCATTAGAGCTTGGTATCTGGTGTTAAAGCTTAACTGTTTTTGAGTAATGATCTTGTAAGGATAGGATGGATAACCTTGGATCATCATATAAACAAGAAGGACATTCCACATCTAGACCATTATTATTTGATGGAACCAATTATTATTATTGGGAAAATTGAATGATGATATTCCTTCAAGCCATAGATGATGACATGTGGGAGATTGTTGAAGAAGGGTTCACCATCCCGATGAAAGAAGAAGGAAGACAACAATTGCCAAAACTAAAGAGCAAATGGAGCGAAGCTAAAAAGAAAAAAAAAAGTCTCCATGCTAAAGCCAAAAATACTTTCATATGTGCCATTACATCAAAACAATTCAAGAAAATTTCAAAGTGCACCACAATAAAAGACATGTGGGATAAGCTCCAAATCATCTTCAAAGGAACAAAACAAGTAAGGCAAACTCATATAAACATGTTAATGAAAAAATATGAACTTTTCAAATGGAAAAAGGTGAAAGAATCAAACTTTTGCTTGAAAGACTTTTTGCCATCACAAATAATCTCCATGCCCTTGGAAGAATCATTCCTAAACTAGATATGATCATAAAAATCCTTAGAAGTCTTCAAAAAATGTGGCACTCTAAGTATGATACTATTCAAGAAGGTAATAATCTTGAAACCCTTTCCTATGATGAGCTAAGAGGCAAGCCCTTAGCATGTGAAAAAATTTATATGAAAAATAAAGTGATACGAAAAAAGAAATATTGCTCTTAAAATTTCTACTTTAAATCAAGAAAATACAGAAGAAGAAGATGAAGTAGAAGAAATTGAAATGAAAATAAAGAAATGGCATATCTTGTAAAAAGATTCATGAACATGTACAAGAGAAAAAAGGAAAGATAGATAAAAGCCATTCATAAGAAAAGAAACAATAAAAAAAGAGCAAGCAAGAAAAGAAACAAGCAATCAGGTACCAAATTGCTTTGAATGTAAGAAACTCGATCACATCAAGGTAGATTGCACTGATATAAAAATGAAGTTCCAAAGAAGAAAGCAATGATAGTTACTTGGGATGACGAATTCATCTCCTCTAATGAAGAAATATAGGATGAAGGAGAAGATGAAGTAACAAACCTTTGCTTCATGGCCGAAGAGCCCTACATCGAGGTAATGAATCATGACACTTTTGTTCCTTATGATAAGTTACAAATAGCTTTGAAAGTTTAATGGATGGTTCCCATAAAGTCATGTTATGATATCTTTCCATTCTTGAAGGAAAATCTTCCTTAGAAAATGAACTTGAATCCTTAAAAAAGGAAAACCAAACTTTGAAAAATGAAGTTGAACTTATGAATCAAAATGCTTTTTTGACAACTAAAATTGTCTCAGTGAAAAAGGAAAATGAAATTCTTGTTTTAAAAGTGGGAAAGATCATCTAGCAAAATTTGATTCAAAATTGAGTGAAGGGATCTTCTTGGGATATTCAATCACTAGCAAAGCTTATACAGTTTATAACAAAAGAACTTTAGTGATAGAATAATTCATGCATGTTGTGTTTGATGAAACTAATGATTTACTTTTAAGTAAACTGTTGGATGATGATGACTTCATGAAAAAAGGAGATTCATCAATTGCTCAAAAAGACCAAGATAACATAAGGATCTAAAAGTTGAAACTGGATCCTATGGGAAAGATGGATCAAAAGAGCAAGAAATGTAGAAAGAGCAAGAGGATTAAAATGTTTAACCTGAAAAGGAAGCTACAAGGTCACAAAATCGAACTCTTCTTAGAGAATGGAGACAAGAACTAAACTATCCAATGGGGTACATTATTTATGATGTTTCTCAAGGAGTTCAAGTAAGATCCTCAAGAAGAATCAATCCACATAACCCTGCTTTTGTTTCTTATGTTGAACCAAAAAACATCAATGAAGTATTTCTTGATGAAAGCTGGATCCATGCCATACAAGAAGAACTGAATCAATTTGAAAAAAAATGAACCATGGAATCTTGTGTTAGAGCCCTACAATCATCCAATCATTAGCACAGAATGGGTATGTTGCAACTAGCTTGATGAGTTTGGAAATGTGGTAAGAAATGAAGCAAGATTAATAGCACAATTATATAATCAGCAAGAAGGTATTAACTATAATGAAACTTATGCTCCTATTTCTAGATTAGAATCCATTAGAATGCTACTTGCTTTTGCATCCTTTAAAATTTCAAGCTTTATCAAATGGATGTCAAAAGTGCTTTCTTAAATGGTTTCTTAAACAAAGAAGTTTATATCAAATAACCTCCTAAATTTGAAAATGCTGACAAGCCTAATCATGTTTTCAAACTCACAAAAACTTTATATGGTCTTAAACAAGGTCCTGGAGCTTGGTATGAGAGGCTTAGCAAATTTCTTATTGAAAATGATTTCACAAAAGGGAAAGTAGATATCACTTTTTTCATCAAAAACATCAAGCATAATATTTTGATTATTCAAGTATATGTTGATGGTATTATATTTAGATCTAATAATGAACTGTTATGCAAGAAATTTTCAAATCTCATGAAAGGAGAATTTGAAATGAGCATGATAAGAGAGCTTACATTCTTTCTTGGACTTTAAGTGAAACATGCTAGGACAAATGCACTTAGAAGGGGGTAAATTGATGTTTAAAATAGAAGTTTATAATTTAAATTTTTTCCCTTTAATAAGAGCAATTAACAAATATATGAAAGATCATGTAAATAGCATATAAAGATAAATAATTAAAGTGCATGAAAATTAAGTGTAGGGAAAGAGAATGATAGCACTGATGTATAGAGATTCGATGGTTCGGTAGAAAAATCGTCCTATTGGGTTTATTCCTTTCTCTCAAGGTTAAATACAACCTTGGGGTTTATCCATTGGCACCTTTTTTTTTTTTGAATATCCTTTACAATATTTCCCACTTGACCTTTCAAGGTACAAGCAATCTTAGCTCTCAACTTGAGAATTTTCAAGCCTTACACCAAGGCACAATTCCTAGTTACATGGTTCATATAAGTGTATCACTCACGCTCAACCCTTAGCTAGAGAACCTTTACAAAATCTCAAGAATCAAAAGGATTTGTCTCAAAGAGACTACAATGTTTTTCAAAACATAAGAGTAGATTTACAAGTGAAGCACAAAGAAAACTTAGAGAATATTAGAGAATTAGAGAGAGAAGTCTTCTAAAAAGGGAAGAAGATTTGCTTGGATGATGTGTGCTGAAGTGAAGAACATCATCCTTTTTATAAATAAGCTTTGCCTTAAAAAGCACCTTCATCAACTTGGGCTTCAAGTCAAGTAGTTTGATTTTTCAGTTTGTAGTCACTTTTCGTTAGAGGGTTTAGGTTTGGAGTAGCTTGCTCTTTCATTTTGTTGTCACTTTCTATCAGCAGCTTTGGAATTATAGTAGTTTACTTTTTCATATTGGACAGTGACCTCTGTTGAGTTATCATTATCAATGGTATAGGGGCCATCTCATTTGCTTGCTCTTTTAGGGATTGTTTGATGCGTTGTTCTTTGCCAAGTCAGCATAAGTTGGCAATGGTCCAAAGAGCAACCTATAGAGTCAGTTTGCTATAGGACTACAGAGACGTAGTTTGTCAGGTTGCAAAAAGTAACTTGCATAGAAATAACTTTTTCCAAATTTTTCAAGTGAACAAAACTTTTAGCATCAATTTGAAAGGTTAGTACAACATATATACAATGTAATTTATGCCAAATTAGTGAAATATCTCAATAAAAATAATTTGGACAACATTGCAAGTTTTTCACATATTCAAAGAGAAACTAGTTTTAGACTGGTGCTTACTGTTAGATATTTCAGTAAACCAGAACTACTGTATGTCAGGGAGCAAAGAGCAACCTGCATACTACTAGATATTTTAGCAAGCCAAAACTCCAGTATGTTAGGGAGCAAAGAGCAACCTATATACTATTAGAAATTTCTAGATTTTTTTCATATAAGTAGATCAAACACAATATAATTCACTTATGAATAATGAAATATTTTTGGAATCAAGCTATTGTGTATGTATGTATTAGTGAGCAAGGAAGGGCTTCTGCTAAACTAGTACAGAGGAAGGCTTTTTACTAAACTAGTGCAGAGTCATATTTTCTAGTGCTATTAAATAAGCACTTAACCTAAAAAAATCATGATAGAATAGACTAGCTATGATATGTATTCATCAAATATAAGTCTCAAAACTAGTATTAGTCTTAACTTTAGTTATCATGAAAGAGAAACTAATTCACTTCAATTTAGCAATCTTTAACTCAGTAAGAAATTCATCTTAAAGAGCAAAGAGAATTAGTATACTATAGTTTTGTAGTAGGTGAAATCAATAAACACTTTATCATCAAAACTAATTAATTTAGACAATTAGACACGTGGGGTTCCACCGATGTCGAGCTCGCATTTAGCGATGTGAACTTATGCATGATGAACTATTGGCCATGCAAGCTAGGCTCATCTCTAGCGAGCTGAGACTACTATTTTGGCCTCGCTTTGTCCTCTAAGCTTGTAGCCGGTGATCCAGTCCCCTTAGGCAATCTCAGCCTTGAACAGGTTAGTCCTCTTTTATTTAGACTCATTTATTGCTGGGCCTTTGCCAGCCTATTTTGCATAATATCAGAAAATACCCTAACATTAGCCCCCAACTCTCAATCTATTTTGTAGGCTGGGAGTTATAGTTTGCTGGCAAAATTTTTATTTGTGGATTTTTATGTAATCAAAGTCTTTGTGTTCAGTCTGTCGTTTCATCTACTTTGGGCCATACCTCCTATGGTATGTGTTTCATAGCCATTGGTGTAATAGCCTTATTTTCTTCTGAGCCATTTGATCAAGAATAGCTAGATATCTTTTGGACTCGTCGGTGAGGCTAGAGTAGTCTATGTAAGGCATAAGAAATCCTTCTTCCTTCTTCATAAAATGACTTGATGGGTGCCTTAGCTAAGCCCCCTATGTTTCTAATGGTCCAACTTTTTGATGAGGTGTGTATGGCTTGTTGCATAGGAAATCTTTATGGGCAATTCTTCTTTGAGGATTCTGGGAGTCTTGCGCATATCTTAGATTATTTCTTCACGATTATGCCATAGGATTTAGCCTTTCTAGTTATGTTCTTTTGCTTCTTTTGAATTTTTAGTGTTTGGAGTGAGACAATTGAGAGGGAGCTTTTTAGCTAAGGAGGATGACAAGAAGGAGATTGAGGAGCCAACATGCTTGTTGTTGGAGCTCAGCTCCTAGAAGCTAGCCTTCTTTTCGATACATGATAGTTGTAGGCTTACTCTGATTTGTACTTTGAATCTTCTGATGTAAATTTTCCTCATTAAGTGAGGCCTTTAATGAATGAGCTTTTCTTCATGATTCTTGAATGTCATGTTGGATATTCTACATATCATAGATGATAACATAAATTCCTACAAATCACAATTAAATGAAATATTTAGATAACCAATCGGTCGTATTTTTTGGTTAGTAATGAATGTAAGCCTCAGAGTGACTCAGTTGGTGATGAGTGGAGTGTCCAGGTAGATCACATGAGAGCTGTGCCTAGTTGTAAGTTGCCTACGAGCTACAAGCAATAAGTCGCATGTGAGCCATGAGCAATAGGTCATATAAGAGCTGCAAGCAATAGGTCGCATGCGAGCTGTGCCTTGCAAGCCATGCCACAACAATCTTGTTACTCAGTAGGCTGTATGAGTCTGACTTTGCCGACAATCTTGTTGCTTTGTGGAACAACAATCTCATTACTCATTCTCACAGCAATCTCGATGCTCTGTGAAATAGCAATCTCGTTGCTCAGTTCCAGAGCAATCTTGTTGCTCAATGGAATAGCAATCTCGTTACTCAATCTCATAGTAATCCTATTGCTCAGTGAAACAATAATCTTATTACTCAGTCTCACAGCAATCTCATTGCTCAATGAAACAACAATCTTGTTGCTTAGTTCCACAGTAATCTTATTGCTCAGTTTCACAACAATCTCATTGCTCAATGAGAGAACAATCCCATTGCTCAGATAGGTAATGGGTTTATTTTAGTGCCTTTATGATAGGT
Organism: Saraca asoca; assembly: GCA_026873985.1. Classification (NCBI taxonomy): domain Eukaryota; kingdom Viridiplantae; phylum Streptophyta; class Magnoliopsida; order Fabales; family Fabaceae; genus Saraca; species Saraca asoca. The sequence continues at coordinate 205 of JANHAO010020787.1, read as the reverse complement.
TTGCTTCAACCAAGAGGGTCAAAAATTTTGAAATTTTTCCATGGGAAATCTACCTTGGCCAAAGCATACCCACCCAAGATCTCATTGGTTGAGGTTGCATAACAAATCTAGATCAAATCTAAGAAGGAAAGCAAAACTAACCTTTAGTTGAGCTCCTTTTGCAGCGAAAACTTATGGTCACCATAGCAACCCATGTGTGTTGCCT
>JANHAO010020786.1:0-12730 GCA_026873985.1 Saraca asoca | reverse complement strand
TAAATTTGTCTTTATTTTATAATTCCTACATTAAAACCCAACAAGCTTTTGTTATAATGACATGCAGGTGATTCACACACACACATATATAGTATGGGGGAAAGATTTTGCAACTAAAGTTAAGTATCAAACATCAAAAAGAGATATTCCATCCTTTAAAAGGAGAAAATGATTGTTCATTTTAAAAGCATTACGTGTTGAAAAATTAGCAGTGGGAAATGTAATTGTGTAAATATATCTATTTTTTTATAATTTGAAAATTGACTATACATCAAGTGAATTTTTGATAAACACAAATAAATTCCAAATATAAAGATAAGTAGAAACATATCCATTTTTTCATGGATAAGTTACACTCACCTCTGTTGACATTTAATATAATTGTATTCACACGTCTTTTATTTTTAAAAATATATATTTACCTTCCTTATTTTTAAAAAATAGGAGAAGTGAGTATATGTTTAAAATAAAAAAAATATATGAGTGTATATAGAAAGGGATTTCAGTCTATATTTTTAAAAATAGAAAAGATATAGGTATAATTACAATAAATTTTAAAAGAAAAAATTATAATTTACTCTTTTTTGTTTATATATTTGATGAAATTAATTTTGTCAAATACTTTATTGAATTTCAACCAACAACTTTGTTATTATCTGAATGAATATCTATCTTGTGAAATTGTATAAACTAAAATAATAAGAATCAAAACAATAGAATAGTGGCTTTATTGTTTAGTGTCTAGTGAAAAATTATAAAACATAGCAAGAATGTGTTATAATTGACAAGTGATTGTCACATATTCTCCTCGGAAAGACTTTGCAAGTAAAGCTAAGCAACAAACACAAAAGGAAAGAACAGATATCCTATTCGAGATAACCTATCCATGTGTCACAGTTCAAGACTTGTGATCAAATTTGGTAGATAAATGTATTCGGATTCAGATGAAACTTGGCAAAAAAATTAAGCATGAATAAAAAATTATGTGGCATGAATTTGAGAGAAAATGCTTACGTAGATTATTTTATGATTTTCTCTGTTTTGAGGGTTTTTATATAATTTTGACCAAATTAACTTGTTTAGTACGAGTAGATAAGTACACGATTGTAATTATTAAATTTTTATCTCTACGTCAATATGTTGTGGTACATTAGAACTTTTAGGAGCTAGGAGAAAACTCCTTATATCAACTATGAAAATGTATGTCTACTCCTGTGATTTGTGCTTTGGCATAGGCTTAGAATGCTTTTCAGAGGGGAATGTCTTGTGACCCAAAGTGGACATCAAGGCATTCATCTAGGGAATCGAGTGTGTGGCTTTAAGCCTCCCCTACACACTTGGGAGTTTGTGTCGAGGCTTTTTAAATGTGAATAAAGAAGTAACCCCTCTTTAATCAAAATATTATCCCATAGAATTTAGTTACTTTTAGCCACATTTATCTGTATTTATTCGAATTGCATGAACACATCATGATTGTTTATGTGAAAAACTTGGTTGCCTTTATATGTGATTTAGTTGTTATGTGCTATGTAATTTATGCTTATAGTTGACTCGATGTGCTATAAACTGTGGGTGTTGCTTGTTATTTTCAAAACTTAGATGGTGTATAACTGATTAGTTGGCTTATTTTCAGGTACTAATTGATTGAGTAGTGAGCGAAGAGTCTAAGTGCCACATGTTCCAACAATCAAGCTATCGGACTATGACAGTTTGGTATCAAAGTGTGGTCAAGACCACGCTTCTTTGTTTCTGTTGCACACTGTTAATATACCGTTATGTCAAAAAAATGACTTCTGTTGAATGCTTTGATGCAATTGATGTAGAAATCAAAAATATCGAAGGAGTAATTGAGGCCGTAAGAAATTTGGAAAATGAAGAGATCCCTAAACTCTTTCAAAGGGCCAATAATTGGAAATCTCTCAAGCACTAAGTCTTGAATCTCAAAGCTAGCATAGGAGTCAAAGGCAAGGGAACTAGTGAATCTCTGTAATTTGATGAGTGGCTTGTTGTGATTAAGAACAATTAGAAAGATTTGGGGGATGCTATGAAAGATTTTACCAACAAGGTGAAGGATATAATAGCAACTCTTCATGTTGAGATGAGTGATATAATAGCCTCAATGAAGGTATTGATGATGGCCATTAGAATGGTTTGTAAGAAAATGGTGCCTCAAAGCAAAGGGAAAAGTGAAAATCCCAGAACCAAGGCCATATGCGGGAAAGAGAGATGCATAAAAGGATAAGAATTTTTTATTTGATATGAACTAATATTTCCAAGTAGCTAGAATTACTTTAGAGAAATAATAACTGAACCAAGCAACTATGTTCCTCATGGACAACGCTAGGGTCTGAGGGAAGACTAAGTATTAGGCAATTCAGGAGGGCAGGTGTAGCATCAATACTTGGGAACAACTCAAGTAAGAGTTAAAGGTGCACTTTTATCTTGAAAATATAGACTATCTAGCTTGATGAAAGTTGCGAGAGTTGAGATAGATAGGATTAGTTCAGGACTACATGAAGAAGTTCATAATGATCATGTTAGATATAAGGGATTGTCACACCCCAATCCATGACATATGACTAACATAGAAGGCCACCATTAGGAAACTCTCTACAGATATTTCAGACTTCCAAGCATATGGCCTATACAATAGACAAGGGAAACACACCCTATACACAACTTATACATCAAAAATCAAGACTAAAACAACCTAGACAACACAAGTCTATAATCTACTAGGAAACATTTAGACAAAACATACACACATCACAACTATGCTAATTGCTAACAATTACACCATTTATATACCTTAAACTCCACAGGAAATTATCTACTCAGTCAGGGAGTAGATCCTAAACCAGATGGATAAGGATGGATGGAAGGGGGACTTCAGGCTTTGAAAAATAGGAAGAAAAATAAGGTGAGTTTAATAGAAACTTAGTAAATAGATAATCCCTTTGGAAAACTAAAACTCAATTTGCAGTTCATATTCAAAATCTAAATGGTGAAACATGCATTTGTGAATATGAGCTTATCAATTAAAAGAAACAATCTCAAAATAAATTTTGAAACTTTAATTCATCAAAAAAGTCAAGTCAGTAAGTAATCAACAAATTAAAAGGTGTAACAGAGTATAATATTGTGAGAAATACTCATCATAATGTAAACACAGGAAAAATCATTAAGATTTTCTAAAATTTACCAATATTCAAGTAGCAAAACATTCTAGATTTTCTTTTTCTAAAATACAATTGGAATCCAAAAGATAATTCCTAAAGGCAACCATACCTAACAAATATCTCCATAATACACCAAACACACCAATCAAATATTCAAATATTCTCCTCTTATTCCTCCAACAGATATTCTAATCACAAATGCACTTGAGGGTTATCCAATGGATTCAGGATTGCAAAAACTAATAATCCATCAAAAAACATTATAATACTAGATATATCTAGACATAAGAAACAATTCCAATCAAAGTTCATAAAATATCATCATTCTTCTTAGGTAGCATATAATTCAAGAATATCAAAAATTTAATATTATGGTAAAGTGAGATCACTGATTCTATAAATAGTAATTATTATAAAATGCAAAAACATGCTAAGATAAATCATTTTCATAATTATGTATCATATGGTAACAATTTCAAGTCAAACTAATAACAATATTCATCTTACTTAGAAATAGTAACGCTCTAGATAACAAAATTTATTTTGTTTTGTAAAAAGGGATTCATAAAAAAGTAGAATTATCCACTCACCTCATACGGACATAATATTTATCTTGGGTTCCAAAATAGCCAATATAGACAACTCCTTAAATTCTCCTCATTCTTTGGACACTAAACATAATTAATTGCTAAAATTAGTGTCTAATTATCATGAATAGTTTTTCTACTTAGTATAAGCCATTCTAAGTCAAATTAATTTATTTCAGCCTTTAGTGATGTCTACCCAAAATTCTTGAACTAAATAAGACATGCTTTTCTTTGCTTCCAATTTGACTAATTTAAAGGAGTATAAGCAAATCAGTGGTGAACCTTTGGTGGGTGGCTTAAGGGTTGCAAAGGAATGGCTTTATATAGCCAAAGGCCGCATCAGTTGTACTCAACCAGATGGCTTAACTTAAGTAGGGTAACATAGTAACAAGTACACAATGAACCACTAGCAGCAATAGTAACCTAACAAGCAATGGCAGAGCTCGACATGAAAGAAGGTGGCTCCATGATTTAGTTTCATTTTTCTACCCTAGCTTACATACTCCAAAATTCATCATTGAAGAAAACAAAGCCAGGCTAGAGAAATGCTCCAAACTGCTTGATCGATAATTAGGTTTCCATGGCTTCACACCTCCATCAACTGTAAATGAATGTTGACATCGACGTTCAACTCTGGTGGCCCAAAGCCAGCATGCTCCCTTACATGGCACTATAGTAGCTATTACAAAGGAGGGACACCAGGGAGTTAAGGACTGGATTAGCAAGTTGACTTGGAGGAAGGATGGTCGCCAGACAAGAGGAAGAAGAAGGAGACAAAGTCACCAAGGAAGCTAGCTCACTTCCAAGCTAGGAGGCATTGGGAGAGTAGGACAAGTTGATAAGCTAAGCCGATGGTGGGGACATGCTAGAAAGGTGAAAGGAAGAAGAAAGGAGGCTTGATCTTGCCAGATAGTGGAGAAATGAAGAAGAGGAGGTTGTCTGGTAGCAGAGGAAGATTCAAGAAAATGGGAGGCTTTTTCAGAAAAATGAAGACAGATCGAGGGGTAGCTAAAGATAAAGAGAAATAAAATTGGAAAAATTGTAATTTGGCCCCAACAAAACTTCAACATCCACACTAAAATCCCCTAAAAAAAAGTGAAAATTATGCTTTGATCTCAAAGGAAAAATTAAAATATTCACTATGGCCAACTAGACTTAAATTATTTTGCTTTTTTTATGTGTTGCAAATTCTCCCCATCAAAAGAATTCATCCTTGAATTCTAGAAGCAAAGTTGTATGGGATCAAAATGAAGTATTAGATCATCTATTGAAAATAAGGTTTCAAAGACATAAGAAGAGAAGGTCTATACCACTAAATCATTCAAACAAATGGGGGTATTTATCCTTCATAATTGGCTTAGGTTCCCAAGTCACCTTCATAGAAGAATATTCATTAGAGTGGAGTTTTTTAATTTGTTAGTAAACTATCACTACAAGGCATTCCTCATAAGTCAGATGATTGTCCAACTCAGCTAAAATTTAGGAAAGGATATGAGGTGGATCCGAAACATATTTCTTCAACATGGACACATGGAAAACAGGATGGATGCTCTCCAATTTTGGAGGTATGTTTAACTTATATGTCACAGTGCCTATTCTCTTCATTATAGGAAATAGGCTTATATACCAGGGATTTAGATTTCCCTTCCTACCGAATCTCACCATCCACCCTAACCAATAATGAGTAATCCACCACATCAATAGCTACCAAAAACAATGTGTCATTCCACATAGCTCTCTCAAGTCTTCTCTTGGCCCTGCTCCTAAGAAATATGGATTTTGTTCTTAACATTTTTAACAGATTCATGTCTAACATTACTTTATTTTTCCTAATTGTATCCAGATTGTACCTAGATCTTGTTAAGCCTTTCAAATCATATACCCTTCATATTTTCCTATTATAAAAGAGATTCTCCATAACCATTATATCTATTTTCATATCCTTACTAACTTTTTTGGGTATTTAACAGAAACTTGATAAATACCATGAATTTTGGCAAGGCAAGTTGGGTTTCTAGAGGTCACAGAATCTATATGGTACTTAAAATACTGAGGCATAAATTCTTTAAAAGATTTCAAATTCTATCTTTCTAACTGGCTTTATGATGATTCTTTTTTCTAGAGACTTGGCAAAATATACATTGTTTTTCCTTCTTTGTGCACTTCACCTCCAATAATGGCTCATGGATTGTACAATACCAACTTCATTAGGGTAGTACTTCTTTCTAAGTGAGTCAAACTACTTCGTAAAAATAATAAGTGACAGAAAAGTTCACTTTCCCTCTTGCACTTAAGAAGTCATCATTAAAAGAAATTCATAAATAAGACAATTTTTGGTGTTAGTAAGGAGAGAACAGATAGAAGATGAAACATCTTTAGATCTATGACTACCATAATAGATATAATCTAGGTCTAGTGAGCCAATAGACTACTAAGCAAAAAAGGTGGATGTGACTGAATCTTTTCTTCTTCTTTCATGACCAATCAAACCTCTGTCATGCAAATTCAACTTATCAGTAACCTAATCTTCATATTATTTAAAATTAAAGGCATAAGATATTATGCTAGTGGGTTCATTGTCATAAACAACAATAACTTTACCACCATTATCAGATTAGAGAAGCAGCAATCGAACACCTTCAACCATCTGCAATGTAGAGGAGATAAAAGATGGTGTGAGCTCATTATCAGACTTAGCTTCTATGTCTCCTAAGATAACACTTGGAAGTGATCTTGTAATACATTTAAGATAGGATCTCTACCCATATTCCTATAGTCTCCAAAAGCATGAAAAGCCCTAAGCATTGGTAAACGCAATGCTAGGGCAAGCCTTTCCTGATTCTTTCTTGAGTTCTCAAAGCTAAATCAAAAGAATGAACTCATATCTATCACGTTCAAGTAACAATCTAGTTAGGCCATTCACTAAACTCTAATTTCTTATACTCATACATCACTACTCATGTCACAACTGGTTAACCATATTAACTCATAAATGCAATACTCATTCATAACTAGATAAAACAATATCACTATCAGCATACAAGTGTTCACATGTGGCATCCTTCTAAAATCAACATTTTTTAGCAAAGCTATACTTCACAATTATATATTGCAACTAGTCACATAATTTTACACATAACACAACTCTCATATAAACCTTAATCTATCTTGACCAACTCAAGATACTATACCCAAGTAGTATATAATGTCATCACAAAAGTAGTGTTATTTCCTTAAAAATACTTAGGCCATCTCCGATACTCATTTCATAGTTAAACACTTACAAACGCATAGACAATCTCTAAGATCCGAGCAACCAGATATACCTACATACTTTTATACTTACACGTATCATATGTGGCATAATGCTAATCTATTCTCATTCAACTATTTTAACTAAGACAAGACATAATATAATATGGATTTAGGCCTATTTTAATCACTAGAACATTGATAATCTTTCAAGGTGTAGAAAGTGACTGATTTACTTACTTACGTTCAAGGCTAAACCAAAAAAAGTTTCTTTCATGGCCAACAATTTAGATTGATTATCTTTGATTCCTCTACTAACACCAAGAAATGATGGATGTAACTTTCAAAGCAAGACATCACATACTTCCTAGTACCAAGAAGTTTAACTAGTTCACTAAAGCTTGACCAAACCCAAGCTTCTAACTCATAAGAACAAATCTATCTCACTACCAACACAGAAATTTTTTGCTAACTCAAATCATTTTACCATGCCTGCTTAGTTAGTGCTGCCTATCTACTCTATCATTTGGCACTACAAATTTCCATCTCAAAGCACATGTACTCATTGTAATAGGTTACTCAAAGAAAATCAAGCATTCCCTAGTCATTTCATAATAAGTTGTTTCCAAAAACTTATATATATGACTTCCCATTTCCACATCAAATAGTCTTCAGTTGTAGCTTTAATACCTATATCCTCAGTTACCCCATAGTCTTAATTCAACATCATCCTTATGTCCTAGAATTAAATACAAAACAGCACATATTCAATTGCCCCTTAACCTCAGCACAAGATTCATTTATTTGTTTAACCTTGAGATTGGAACTTTTTTTTGGTATGAGAGTTCAACAAATAAAGCCAGTGATCCCAAACAAGTGAACCAATTTGAAAGGAATGTCTCAAAATTGTTTAGCTTGTTTATTATGGAGTCTCTGTAATAATTAATTGCAATGAAATATAGTAGTCAGTACTTTCCTATCTAAGCATCTCTTTCAGCTCTGCTATGTAATGATGAAGGTCATATGTATCCAATAGCTCATTTTCAATAACAGAAGATATGCTCTTCTCTTAAGTGAGACAGCATCTCCAATATCTCTGCATACAAGATTTCCATTTTACTCAAAGGCTTTCCTACCTCCTTTTTGATCCATTCGCATCTTATCCCTCCACTAGTTCATCCTTCTCAGCAAGTAGTGACGTCTCAATAGTTAAATGATAGGCTACAACAATGTATCAAGAGAAGTCAGTTGGTTGGAAACGTTTTGATATTTCCAATGCTGCTCCTAGAAATAATAGTTTGGGCTTTTTGTATTGAGATGCCATACACTTATGCTTTACATTTTTCTATACAAACTACCTCTTTAATAAGGTTGCTTTCACTTGAACTTTTAGATGCCACACATTTAACCTTTACATAATCACTAGGATCCATACTGCCTCCTTTACTAGTATCTAGTTGAACAAAATTTGCAATACTACTTCCACTACTATGTCAAGCTAGTCCTCAGAACCATTTTCCTTACCAACTTTAATACCCTTTCCATGTAAAAGCTATGAAACAAGAGCTCTAAAATGTCCTTGTATGACAGCTCATAGAGGTTCTTTGTTTCCCTCATTATGTTTTTGATCCTTCTTGCCACTGTCTATGAAGTGTCTATTTAGCCAGTTTATCAACAAACTCATTTATGGATCTTTGTAAATTTATGGCCAATGCTGGAGCAAGGTAGGGAGGGTGAAAAAGATGGTTCATATAAAGCTCTCTCAGACACTTCTTCAGATTGGCATCTAATGAAAGCTAGAGATTTAACCCTAGGTGACATCCCCCTATTATCAAACAAAAAGATTTGTCTAGACAAGATTTATATATGTATGTGAGTAGAAATGAAAAATTTAGGAATTGTGAAGATTTTCAATATATTTCATGGTGTGGGTATCAACATATCCTTATTTATCTGTGGTGCTCCTGCGTGCACTAAAATGAACTCAGTACATTTATACCAATTTGGCAATTGGAGATCCCTAATTATGCACCTAGACTCTAAACCATGATCAAATATCAACTTTGTCATGCCTTGATCCACATTATGTGACTGATGTAGAAGGTCACTATTAAGAAACCCTCTGCAAGCTTAACAATGCAGAAATACTCTTAATATAACACAATTGTGCCATAATATACTACTAGACAATATATTTACTGAATATTTAATTTGATCTCTACCAAAAATCTAGTAGAGTTGCCTCTATTTTTTGGGCTTTCGGGCATAAGGCCTATACAACAAAAAAGGGCTACACACCCTATACATAACTTGTACATCAAAAATCAAGACTAAAATAGCCTAGACAACACAAATCTAAAATCTACTGGGTAACATTCAAATGAAACATATTCACATCACAACTATGCCAGCTACTAACATTTACACCATTTATATACCTTAAGCTCCATAGGAAATGATTTACTTAGTTAGGGAGCAAATCCTAAACCAGATAAGTAAGGGTAGATGGTGGGGGTGACTTCAGGCTCTAAAAAATACGAAGGAAAATAGGGTGAGTTTTATAGAAACTCAGTAACCTGATAATCCCTAAAAAAAAAAAATTCAAAACTCAATTTGCAATTCTTGTTCAAAATCTAAATGGTAAAACATGCATTTGTGAATATGAGCTTACTAGTTAAAATAAGCAATCTCAAAATAAATTTTGAAACTTTAATTCATTAGAAAAGTTAAGTCAATAAATATAGTAATCAACATATTAAAAGGTGCAATAGAGTATAATATTATGAGAAATAATCATCATAATGTAAACACAGGAAAAATCATTAAGATTTTCTAAAATTTACCAATATTCAAATAACAAAACATTTAGGATTTTCTTTTTCTAAAACACAATTAGAATCCAAAGGATAACTACTAAAAGTAATCGTACCTAACAGATATCTCTGTAATACACCAAACACATGAATCAAATATTCTCTCCCTTATTCCTCCAATAGATATTCTAATCATAAGAGCACTTAAGGGTTTTCTAAGGAATTTCCAATAGATTCATGATTTCAAAATTTAATAATCCATCCAAAAGCATTATAATACTAGATATATCCAGAAATAAGAAACAATTCCGATCAGAGTTCATAAAATATCATCATTCTTCTTAGGTAGCATATAATTCAAGAATATTAAAAATTCAATATCATGGTAAAGTGAGATCACTGATTCTATAAATAGTAATTATTATAAAATGTAAAAATGCACTAAGATAAATCATTTTCATAATTATGTATCATATGGTAACAATTTCAAGTCAAACTAACAACAATATTCATCTAACTTAGAAATGGTAATGTTCCAAAAAAAAATATTTTGTTTTGTAATAAGGGATTCACAAAAGAGTAAGATTATCCACTCACCTCATACAAACATAATATTTGTCTTGGGTTCCAAAATAGCCAATGAAGACAACTCCTTGAATCCTTCTCTTTCTTTGGACACTAAACATAATTAATTGCTAAAATTAATGTCTAATTTATCATGAATAGTTTTTCTACTTACTATAAGTCATTTTAAGTCAAATTAATTTATTTAAGCCTTTAGTGATGTCTACCCAAAATTCTTGAACTAAATAAGACATGCTTTTCTTTGCTTCCAATTTGACTAATTTAAAAGAGTATAGGCAGATCAGTGGTAAGCCTTTGGTGGGTGGCTTACAAGTTGCAAAGGAATGGCTTTATATAGCCAAAGACTGCATTAGTTGTACTCAATTGGATGGCTAAACTTGAGTAGGGTAGTATAGTAGCAGGTACACGGTGAAGCACCTGTAGCAACAGTAACCTGACAAGCAATGGCAAAGCTCGATGAGAAAGGGCAGCTTTATGATTTAGTCTTATATTTCAGCCCCAAGTGACATGCTCCAAAATTCATCATTAAAGAAAGACAGAGCCAGGCTAGAGAAATGCTCCAAATTGCTTGACCCATAATTGGGTTTCCATGGCTTTGCACCTCCATCAATAGTAAATGGATGTTGGTGTCAGTGTTCAACTCTGGTGGTCCAAAGCCAATATGTTCCCTCACATGGCACTATAACAATTATTATAGAGGAGGGATGTTAGGGAGTTGAGGATTGGATCATCGAGCTAACTTGGAAGAGCGATGGCCACTAGACAAGAGGAAGAAGAAAGAGACGAAGTCACTGGGAAGCTAGCTTACTTCTGAGCTAGGAGGTGCCAGGAGAGCGAGATGAGCCGATGAGTTAGGCTGATGGTGGGGAGATGTTGGAGAGGTGAAAGGAAAAAGAAAGGAGGCTTGATCTTACCGAATAGTGGAGAAATGAAGGAGAGGAAGGAAAGTTCAAAAATAAGGGAGGCTTTTCCAAAAAAAGAAGACAGATTAGAGGGTAGCTGGAGATAAAGAAAAATAAAATGGGAAAAATTACAATTTGGCCCTAATGAAACTTCAACATCCTCATTAAAATCCCCTAGAAAAAGAGAAAAATTATGCTTTAGTTTCAACAAAAAAATTAAAATATTCACTATGGTCTACTAGACTTAAATTTTTTTATTTTTTTATTTTTTTATGTGTTACAAGGATATGACTAAAAAGGAAAAGCTATTTTGGTTCATTGAGGGTTTATTGTGAAAAATTGCTATGGAACTACAAAGGAGGAGAGTTGAAAGCCTCACAAAAGCAATAATTGCAGCTAAATACTTGTCTGATTATGACATTAGTTTTCTTGAAGGAAGTCCCATAGAGAAGACTCGAATACTACTGATGGCAACCAGTCAAGCAAGGGTGGCAATTCTAAGGGTGGGGAAAGAGGAGTATTGTCCCACTTTGAAATTTCAGGATCATCCCAAACATCCATCAACAACAAAAAGTCTAAGACCCTAGCTTGTTTCTTATGTAATGGACCTCTGATGGGTTTGCTTGGCCATGGGGGGCAGCAAAGGTCCAAAATTTTCAAAATTTTTCCTCCCCTTTGGCTAAGCAAACCTCCCAAGGATCCATCAGTTTGAGGTCCCAAATACCCCTAGATCAAATCTAAAGTGAAAGTGGAGCTTACTAACCTTTAGTCTAGCTCATTTGCAGCGAAAGTGTGTGGATCTTCACACCAAGAAAATCCTCCATATGGCCTCAAAAGCTTCATCTTCAAGTTCTAGCTTGTTGAGGGGCTTGATTGGGACTGGATGGAGCCAAGATCCGGAACCTTTCTGACCTTCTTCTCCTCCCTCCATGTTCGGCCATGGAAGGCCAAGAAGCTTCTCCTTGGTTTCGGTCTCAAAATCGAAGAAGATGAAGTCTTCAAGTGTCCGTGTGTGTGGCAGAAAAAATGGGCAAAAGGGCATGAGTGGAATGGCGTCATTTTAGCTCAAGTTCCTTGGGCCAAAATGACGTCGTTTTGATGGGAAAAGAAAAGGAAAATTTTTGCCTATTTGCAATTTTGCCCCAAAGCTTTCCAAAAACTTCCTTTTGGCCTCAAAGCAATTTCATCAAATTGCAAATTAGTCCCTAGACATCAAATATGTCCAAAATATAATATTATCATTGGCCATGTCATTTCTTGTTATGTGTGTGACCCAATAGGCCCTCGATCTACTCGTAAAAGTCCAAAATGCCCTTCAAACGTTTTGAAGGCATATGAAATTAATCCAATTAATTTCCTGATTAATTTCTCCAAATTAATCAATTGGACTTTAAGCTATTAGTGGACTCTAG
>JANHAO010020785.1:0-12724 GCA_026873985.1 Saraca asoca | reverse complement strand
TGTTGTTGAATATCATGTTTTCCATTACATAACTTTCTTACTGAATTATAGTTTTTAAATGTGTATTGATATTATGGTTGCAAAACGGGTAAGCACACTTACATGACTATATTCATACTTATTTATATTTTCAAATATGGTTTTCAAATGGCATTTTTGGATGATTCTTAGGATTGTTTACTCCCTGAGTTTCCTAGAAACTCATTCTTTCTATTTCTATGTTTTTCAGAGCCTCTGAGCATCCACATTAATTCCAGAACTGCTTAATAACTAGATAGCCATCATCCCCGGAGATTGAAAGGTATAAAAACGATAATGTGACTTGGCAGTTGGATAGGAATACAGATTACATTATGTTTGTAATTGAGTCCTGGATGCCTAGTAGGTTGTTGTTGTCTAGTCTAGGCCATTATGTGTCTGTTTATTTGTTGTATAGGTTTTTCATGGGTGTGTGGCCCTTGTTGTGTATGAAGGTCTTGGGCCTAGGTGTCCAGATTATAGGGGAAACTTTGCCAAATTTTTCGACAGAAATATATGTGTATTCATGAGTCAATATGCATAGTCAGGCTTGTAGGAGGTCTTCTATAGGTAGCCTTCTATGCCGGTCACGTGCCCGGGAATTGGGGTGTGACAATCTAGCTCCTAGGTGACATCAAGGTTTCATTATTCATCTGAAGGCTCAAGTTATCTGGTGCTGTGTTGATCAAATAGGCTCGCTCATTTCCATTTTCATCTTAGGATCAGACAACCATGAGCATGTGAATAAGTTAACAAAATGATAAACAATGTTCTTAAAAGAAAATTCTCCAAGGTTAGATGAAGAATCAGATTAGGATGACAAGTTGATGGGATTGCCTAATCTTCCCGACATGAATTAGGTAGAACACAATCAATGGCCACCTTCAAGAAAAAAGATAACATATTAGAATATATGAAACGATAATAATGACAATTGCACAAAGTAAAAAGGGAAAACAAGCAAAAGGAAAAAGGTTTGGCTAGACCAAAAGGCTTAATTGGCATTGATTCCTTTGGTGCAGTTCAAGGGTAGAAAAACAGACTTGGTAAATGGTGGCATCGAAACAAAAACCGTCATACTTTTAAGCATGAAAAAGGAGAAAAAAGCTAAAAAGAAGAAGAGTAAAGCATTGCAGATGTTACTTTTGAGAAGCATGGAGGAGTAGCTAGGAAACATGATGGAGCACTAGAAAAGTTAGGAGAAGCAACAGCAAGGTATAGGCACTCTAGAGTCAAAACGCAAAGTTTTTGCATAAAAATGTCTAGACTTGCTCTTATAGAGGGATGAAAGAGATCTAACGGTTTGAGAGGATTAAGATGAATGGCTCAAATGAAAATCTTCATCATGATGTGACCTTGGCAAGTCTAGGGACTCTTCAGGAAGGTAAACTAATCATCAATGCCTACAATGAGTAGAGGACAATTGACTAAGAAGACAAAGGTTCTTGAATTGGTCTAATGTCATACCCACCGAGGAGGAAGGGGACAATGACATAGCCCAAAATGACTAACATTCAAAAAATGATTGACTAAGATTCGATCGATCAAAGCTAGTTGAAGAAATAGCTATTAAGTAGGTAAGGCCTGAAATAGCTATTAAGCAGGTAAGGCCAAACTGATTGACCAACGCTGCCCGGTCGATTGACTTAGGATGTGGAGTTGATCACATGGAAACCTAAGTAGACTAACCTTCTAACTTGCACATAACAAAAGACGTGACCCAGACATACACAAATAATGTGATCACAATAATTGTCCAATGAGAATCCCGCTTATGCCAACAATACACCAAAAATATGTGGTCACATATTATTCGTCCCAAAGCATGACAATCAACACGCTCATTACCTATATAAATGAACAGGTACTCATCTTCATATCATATTCACTACACTTATTGAAACTTTGCATAAAAACTAACTTGAGTGTCAGAGTGTGCTCGATAGACTACTTTCATTATGTACGATTGATTTTATTATGTGTACGAGTCATCTTGTAGCTAACTTCCATTCTTTTTGTCAACCGTTCTCGCTAGGAGAGTTTCAGTAATTAATAGATTATTATGCATATATATCATTATCTTCTGTTTAACAATGATTCATTTGATATTTGTCACTATTTTTACTACCAAATTAAATTAGGAGTTTGTTTTTCCTTTTTTTTTAAGCTAAAATATAAAAACTTGGAATTCGATGTAGTATACATGTTGATATGTGTATATATGAGGTAGTTTTTTTTATTGTAAACTACTAATGTAATCATGGATGGAAGGAATTCCCCTCTATAATTTAATTTTAGGTGGCATTTGGTTCATGAAATTATACATTCTCAAAAATCTTAACATTCCCAGGAATGTAATTCTTGGGAATGCCATATTTCCATGTTTAGTTTAATTAAAAACATTCACAAAAATGTTATAATTTTGTCTTTTAATTAATTTATATATTTTTAAAAATATTGTTGGATTAAAATAAAAAAAATGTCTTTATCAGAAATTAAGTGGTCAATATCGAAAAGTTGACTAGTCAATAGTGGTAGATGATGGTCAATGGTGATAGGTTATGCTCAATAGTGGTGGATGGTAGTAGGCGGTGATTGATGATGGTGGGTAGTGATAGGTGGTGGCCAATAACGGTGGGTGGCGGTGGTGAACAAATGGTCAATGGTGATAGGTGATAAAAGACAGTGGTCAATGGTGATGTATGATGGTGGATAGTAATCAATAACAATGGGTGGGACGATGCTCAACAATGGTGGTGGATGATGGTCAATGGCAATAGAAGTGATGGAGGGTGGTGGTTAACGGCAGTGGGTGATGGTCAATGATGATGAATGGTGATAGACGGTAGCCAATGATGGTTAACAGTAATGCGTGATATTAGGTGGTGATGGGTTAAAGTGGTAATGATAGTAAACTTTTAATAAAAAAGTAGGCAAAATAATATTTTTATATTAATAAAACATTCCTATAGCATGGTAATATATGATATCTATCTCCTCCCATGGGAATATTTTGAGAGAATATTAAACTAAGTATATTCCTGAGAATGTAAACATTCCTGGTAAATCTTTATTAATTTTAAACCAAACATTAAATCTAATATTTTTTTAAAATATTTTCGAGAATATGAGAAAGATTTCGTGAACCAAACATTATCTTAAATAATTATTTATGTGACCACATCAAATAAGTGAGTTAGGATAGAATCCCAATAATTACATATTACACTTGTATGTTTAAATTTGATGAAGAGTCTTTACTCAATAGAATAAAACACATATAGTAATTATTATTATTGTGAATAGAGTCGAATTTAGAGAAAAATTATTAGAAGAGCTTAAATATACTTTGTTAAGAACCCTTATAAAAATCTTTCAATTTGAAAGAAGTTAATTACAAATATTTAAAAAATAAAAAATGATTAAAAAAAACCTTAAAATTTTTTCAAACTTTCAACCACCCGAACAACAAAAGGTTTGGCCTTTGAATTTATGCAATATTCTAATTGTTTGACTCTACCCAACCTTTTGATAAAATATTAAATTCATTGAGGTGAACTACGATGCACCGATACTTCATATAGCAGTCGTGTCTGCGTGTCGGAAACGTTTTCGACACCGACACTCATTGACACCGATACGAAATGTGTCGGGATCGTGTCCGTAATTTCAAAAAATTCAGACACCCGTTCCCTATTTTGACACCCGTGTCAAGCTCGATTCCGGACCGTATCCATAATTTTAAAAAGTTCAGACACACATTCTCTATTTCAACACCCATGTCAAGCTCGATTTCCAGCTTATTATTTGTTATGCCATGTTATTGAATATTATGAGTACTTATTTCATATGAAAAAATAATAATTATAATATATATATATTTACAAATAAGCATAATATTTTTTAATATTTATAAATATATCCTTATATTTTTATTATTTACGTGTATTCCTTACGTGTCGGTGTCCTATATTTTTTAAAAATATCGTATCTCCGTGTCCGTGTCCGAATTTTCCTGTGTCCACGTGTCGATGTCCGTGCAATATAGGAGGTGAATGATCCTTTATCCATCATACTAAAACTATGATAATTAAAAAATATAAATGATTAAAATTGAAACTAGTACAGTGTATCCGCACATTGCTAAGTCGCTTACCCCAGTAGTAAACCAATTTCTCAAAAGTAGGTGTCTATATGCTGCAACATTATATTTTTATGAAATTTGAAGATATATAAGTATTTTTTCTAAAATTAATCGTCTTAGTTATTGCATGAAAAATAATAATTGCACTGACTTCTCATGAAGTGTTACTTTAAATTAATAATTAATAAATTTTCATATATGAATAATTATTATTGGATAAATCAGAGTCGTAAATTAAAAAAAATTGCAACGAAAGAGTTACACAGGAAAAAAGAATTCACACCAAATAAAAAAGAAAAAGTAACTTTAAATTAATCAAGTGTTTTCATACGGTTTACCTAAAAGAAAAATATATAAATACATGAATTCTTAGTTAACAAAAATTGAAAAAATATAAAAATCACATGTGAACAGATTGGACATTCGGAGCGACGTGGGAAAGCCCAGCCCAGCAACAGCCAGATGGGCATTCTCTCTTTATAGCCGTTTTTTTTTTTTTTTTGGCAGGTTTTCTACCGCCATTGAGCGCTTAGTTCGAACGCAACCCAAACACGTCCTTAAATGGTGGCCGTCTGGAACAGTGCCCAACCTGAGACAGACAAGAGCGTTCAGGATGGCTCAGGCTATGCAAATCTTAAACCCTTCCAAAGTCCTCAACCCCAAAATCGAAACATCTTTCCCTTCCTTTCCTTGTCATTGCAGAGCGAGTTTCAATTTCAAATGGAAGAGATTTTCAAGGATATATGCCTCAGTGATGCGAAACCAAGATCAACAAAGTGAAGCTAAGCAGCAAAAGTCATTGTCTTTGGCCGAAGCCCTTCTCAATAGTAATCGCAAAGAAGAAGTTGTTGGCGACATTAGAAGGTCTCTCTCCAATTGCCTTTCCGAGACAAACCTTCAACTTACAGTTCCTGGTCTCAAGTCCAAAACTAGGGGCAAGGTAAACCTTAGTTTCATCCTACGGAAATGTAGTTTAAGAAAAGTAATTGTGGTTTTATTCGTATATACTATTTCTGGAATGAATTGTGTATTTTCATCTTATTTATTGGCAGGTTCGAGATATCTATGACAGTGGGGACTATCTTGTTTTAGTGACAACTGATCGGCAGAGTGCATTTGACAGAATTCTTGCTTCCATTCCTTTCAAAGGCCAGGTTTGTCACCCGCTATCAATTTTTGAATGTGGCAGGAAATCATGTTAGAAAGTTCATTTTGTATTACACTTAGTAATTTGAATCTTTGGTTCCACAATTGTTAGGTTCTCAACGAGACAAGTCTGTGGTGGTTTGAGAAAACGAAGCACATAACTTCCA
Organism: Saraca asoca; assembly: GCA_026873985.1. Taxonomy (NCBI): domain Eukaryota; kingdom Viridiplantae; phylum Streptophyta; class Magnoliopsida; order Fabales; family Fabaceae; genus Saraca; species Saraca asoca. The sequence continues at coordinate 7,249 of JANHAO010020785.1, read as the reverse complement.
ATGCAGTCGTGTCAGCTCCAGATAAGAATGTTACGATAGCAAAGAAATGTTCAGTTTTTCCAGTTGAATATGTTGGTAAGTATTTGACTTCACACTAGTTTGTGCATAACTATTTAAAGGCCTACTTGATGCTATTTCCCTTTTCATAGTTGAAAATTTTTCCACCCTTTGTCTAGTTAGATCCAAAGAAAGTGTGTTATCATGTAGTGATCTATTAGTTTTTTTCAGGAGCAATTATAACAATTTATGTTTTTAGCCAAGTATTTACATATTTTGCTCCTTTTGTGATTCATGTACATGGCTGTCACTGTTTGAATCTTTTGAATTTTATAGATGGCAATTCTAGCATCAAGTCTATTTGTGTATGCAATGTGCAACTAGCTGTTCTTAACACCAATATTTCTTGTTTGTAGCCAGAGGATTTGTGACTGGAAGTACTGATACGTCATTATGGACAGTCTACAACAGAGGCATTCGGAACTATTGTGGCAATGCCCTCCCAGATGGTCGGGATTCAAATTTCTGTTTATCATTCTTTAAATTTTTTTTTTTTAAATTTATTTACTAGGTGCATAAAATGTGACAGGATTGGTAAAAAACCAAAAGCTTCCTGAAAATATACTCACACCAACAACCAAGGCTGCAGATCATGATGTTCCTGTCACTCCTGATGAGGTATGATGTCTATAATCTGCTTCATGGCAATTGAACTTACACTAATGGACAAGCTTTGTTTGTCAATATTTTTATAATTTGTATTCATAGATATTCATTTCTTAATTCATCTTTCTTCTATGATGCATCTCTCCTGCAGATTATAAAAGGTGGACTTATGACTCAAGCTGATTATGAAGAAGCAAGTAGAAAAGCATTAAGCCTGTTTGAGTACGGACAGGTAATTAAGCTTCTCTGTCCAGCTATTAATTTACTTTTTAGCCCTTGCTTTTGTTCTGTTTGACTTCTCCAGTTGCTTAACTTTGCAGCAAATGGCTTTGGAACATGGCCTCATATTGGTGGACACAAAGTATGAATTTGGGAAGGCAAATGATGGTTCAATTCTGTTGATTGACGAGGTCAATTCTATCCTTGAAGCACATCAGTTACTCTTTAATAATATCAATGATTCAATAATATGATGAAGTTTCTTTATCTGCATCTCCAGGTGCATACTCCTGATTCAAGTAGATATTGGATTGCTGATTCTTACATGGAACGATTTGAAAATGGTCTTGAACCTGAAAATGTTGATAAGGTATGTTATATGTAGCATATTTTTTAGTTGTTTTCGTTGTAGAATACCTTACGTTTTTATTGTGCATGTAAGGTTTAGCGGGTGTGTCAAATTTCTTCTATTCTTGGCATTTTTGTTCTGTATGGATATATTACATAATTGAAACCCCAATTATAGGAGTTCTTGAGGCTGTGGTTTAAAAGTCACTGCAATCCTTATGAAGATGAGGTAATTTACAATGTCTAACCTAGTTATTAGTTTGTAGACTTTAAATGTGTATCAATCTCACTGGTGAATTTTGTTTAGGTCCTTCCTGATGCTCCTGAAGATCTTGTTTGTGAATTGGCTTGGCGGTATGTCTACCGATGATTTTCCTTTTACACTGTATATATTTCTTTGAGCCAAAAATTAAAGAAATGAACCAAAATATATGGCTTTTGTCTGTTGGACAGATTTTGCTGCTGTTAGTGGTTCAGTTATTGATTGTTTCTTTAATAGTTAAACTCCGGTTTCTACATAAGAAAGTTGCACAGAATTAAGTTGACTCATCATAATCAATATGGTATGTTTAGTCCATATGTAAAACTTGGAGCGAACAAATTCGGCTTTGTATTTTCTTCTCTAGTGTGCATCTGTTGTATGCCTTGCTTTTGTCTAGCATTTATTGTTTACTATTCTGCATGACAGATACATTTTCTTGTACGAGACTATAACAAAATCAAAGTTCGAGGTGCTATCGAGTGAGGTAATCCAAAAGACAATATTTTATGATTGATTATATTATCATATGCAATCGATGGGAATATATGACTTTGTCTCTTGTTGCAGGAGCCAATGCATGATCGAATTTCAAGAAATGTTGCATCTGTTCTGTCATCGCTAAAGTAGCTCGGGAGTTGTCAGCGCCGAGTTGAAGCCTGTAACTTGAGTTGCTGGAATAGAATAACCAGTCCTTCCTATAACATGTTACTGGTTCCTTTTTTAATTGGATAATTCCATGGAGAGCTAGAGCTCATATGAAGTTGAATGTTCTCTCTATAGGATTGCCTTTTTCCAAATATAAAAGCAAATGAGTCAAAGAAAAAAAAAATACAAATTTCAATGTAAAAATGACAATCCAACGGTGAAAACATTCAACTTCCAAAGATATTGAACTTTCCCAAGAATTATCCTTTCTTAATTATACTACTTCCCATAGAATTACCCTTTCTTAATTATACTTTTTGGCACAAGCTGTATTCTGAATATGATGAACAATGTTGAATAAATTGTTTTTTTTAATGTGTATCCAGTTATGTTGATCTCCGTTTGAAATTTAAAAGCGTGTGCTTTGGCATCGATTTTCTTATAGGTAATGGCAATCCTGGGGTGAGAGGCACAATAGAGAGAGAGGCTGACTAACACTCGGAATTTTTTCTTGAAAAATTATGGGGGTTCAGTATGAGTGTGTGGAAGAGAATCTGTACAACTAGAGTCATATCATCTTGCACCATAATTGCCCTCTTAACGAGGAGCCTACCAATCACTGGGATTGAGTTATGAATAAATTTGAACTAATAGAAGATGAATGAATTCCTCCACAAGAATGATATCACTTATGCATTGAGGGGTTAAGAATAGCAAGGGTCTCAACATCCATGATAATGTGATCTTTGTCCATCATTATAAGGACATGAACAGCAGGTTTGTTAGCGGCAAGGTGCATTCTAAGTAACATTTTATACAATGATAAACTTGCCAGGCCAAAATAGTGGATATCTCTAACATACTGATTTGCGTCTTCCAGATTCCCATTCTTCTCAAAATGTTCTGCAATAGTCATTACAAGTCCATGTGAGGGCCTCCAATCAGTTTCTCCCAACATAGAAAAAGCTTTCTTCATAGCAATAATGGCTTTGTCCATCTGTTTGATCTTGACAAATCCTTCCAACATGATCTCCCATGTTTTATAATTTGGGCGGGCACCCCTCTCCAATGTATGCATATGCAACGATTCAGCCTTTTCGATGGATCCATTACGCATATAGGCTCCTAAAAGAACATTGGAGACTCTGACATCATAGTTCCTACAATTAGCCTCCCATTGCCTGAAGATTCTCTCAGCTTGAACTAAGTTCCCAATCCTCACCAAGCATGATAGAACACAAATGTAGTTGGCACATGTAATTCTCCCACCAACTGCTTTACTAGCTTCCCATAGCCGCAACACTTCTCCTTCATTCTTCAAAGAGGCATACAGAGTCATGAGGAAGAAGAAACCGAGGCGGTTACAGGTAGATAGTTTCTTTTCTGCATTTTCTAGAACTAGAATGGCTTTTCCATATTGTCCAGCTTTAATATAAACATTGGCTAAAGTAGCAAGACTGCTCCATCCCACTTCAACATTCTTATCGTTTCGCATTTCTCTGAATACCATTTCTGCTGCTGCAACTCCATATCCTTCCTTCTCAATACAAACATTCATCCAAAGGTTGTATGAAAGAACATTGAGAGGTATTCTATTTCGCTTCATTTGCTGGATAACAAGCGGAACTTTCTCATACTCACTTTTGGCAATATACAGTTTCATCATCTCATTGTAAGGGTGAGGGTTCAAAACTAGCCCCAACTCGTAGAGCTTCACCATGAAAGCCTCAGCTTTAGAAGTGTCTCTATCTCTTACATAGCCACGCAGAAGAGGCAGACAGACAGCTTTCTGAGAAGCTGAGTCAGGTATACGCATGAAGTATTTCTCAGCCTCTGCAAGACCAGAGATTTTAATCAATAATTCCAATTTCCAAGCATGATCAGCCGGTGCTATCTGAAAATTCTTCTGCCTTTCCATCCACGACATTACCTGTGTAAGTAAATAATCAAGTAATTTTACATTCTTAATGAAAAGAATGGATTTTTGGTCATAAAATCAACAAATCCATCATAATAAAAAGTTTGTCACTGACCAAAACAAACCCATAACCAGAAAAACAAGGAAATCGAACCTCAAGTGCGTGCTCGCAGCGCTTTAATTTGATAAGCTTCCTGGAGATGTGTCTGAGTTCGGAAATTGACAACTTTTTGCCTTGGTCGACCCAGTTTTGAAGTACAGAAAATGGACTTCGATTACCGGATTTAAGGCCCAAAATTTGGGTGTTCAAGTTACCTCTGAGCTTCAACTTTTCCTCCATCACATCCACAGAAAAAGCGCGAGAAGCCCACAAACATGATGCACCAAATTGAATATTGAAGCTGCATAATTTCACCTTCAGTGTAAATCAAAACAAAGAAGTTGAGAGAGAAAGAGTCAGAGAGATTCAGCCCTACCGTCTCAGACCAGGAATGAGGTAGCGGTTTACCATAGCGACGGCTCCATCTCCACAATGGACTTTCAGTGTGTAAAATAATATGAGGGATTCATTCTAGGCCGTAAATTGACGTGGGTCCCATAATACTGACGGTCCAGATCGACTTTGTTTATGATTTACCATTACATTTTGCCGCTAAATAGAGGGTTAGTATTTCTTGAGCCCCAATGAGCTGTCGCGCTAAAACCCCTAAAGCTCTGAGACTGGAATCTATGTGCACATCCAGCTTCTTCTTCTTCCTGAGCTTTACGATCACTGTTTAAGCAGAGCTACAGATTCAATTTTGTAGCTTCCAAAAGCGATTGAACCAATGAGAAGATTTAATTGGTTAGCGCCCGTGAGTAAATTCAATTGGAAGTACTGTTTAATTGTTAAGCGGCTTTTTTTTTTTCCGTTGCTGTGATTTCGTTTTCGTCAAATGCAGTATCGGCGTCATTTGCTTTCGTCTATGCCTTCGGAACCGCTTGTTGACAAAGGAGAGTCAGGCACTAAATTATCTACGTCTTGCCACTCATTGTTTCATAGACGAGGCAAGCGTTGATGAGCTCCGATTTTACATATTCCTGTTTTCATCTACATACTGATTATGATTTGCATTTTTCAATGTCAATTTTGAGGTTAATTTTTGTTTTAAACTTGTGTTTGGTTGTACCAGCTTTGTTCAGTAGCAATTTTTTTACAAGTACGGATCATTTTTCCATACCAAGAATACCATCAAGGTTTCCTTATGTTCATGTGGCAGGTTTTGAATCCAACAACTGCACTTATATATTGATCATGAGTATAATTTTTTTTGCTTTATTTTATTATTCAGATTTTTATTTAGTTTCCTTCTACGCTTTACATGATTCCAGCATTTTCTTCCTCTGCTGAACGAGACTATTATCAAATTCTTGGTGTTTCTGAAAATGCCGATCAGGATGACATAAAGAAGGCATTTCACAGAGTGAGTGCTTGTGGGAAATTCCTCGTGTTGAGGGCCAGATGTGTTTTTTAATTAAATCATCTATGCTTGATTAGTTGATAAAATAATGTAGAAATGAAGGCATTGCAGCATAAAGGGAATTGAAGGGTTTCAGTTCTAACCTTTTTCGAATTAGTTGTAGTCACAATAACCAATTACCTAAAGGCTTTATAACTTTCACAAAATGGTCGAAGAGGTGTCACTTATAGAAGTCTTACTGTTCTGAAACCCAAAACCAATATAGCTGTTTGAAGAGCTCAGAGCATCTTCACAACAGTTTGTCTGTGGATTGTGGTTTCAATCTTGAATCGTTTTGCCATTGTGCACCTTCAACTATCTAAGTTTGAAGTTCTTTTGCCAAATAGTGCATCCTGACTCACTTCTCTACCTTATGCAGCTCGCTAAAAAGTACCATCCGGATGCAAATAAGAATAATCCATCTACTAAGAGGAAGTTTCAAGACATAAGAGAAGCTTATGAGGTCTTTATTATGGTTTCACGGCAGTGTGTGTGTATGTGTGTGTGTATTCCATTTCTTGACATCTTCGACTTAACCAATTTGTGGGGTGATTTTTTTCACGTCTTTTTGCAATATGATTTCAGACATTGCGAGATTCTAAAAAGAGGGCAGAGTATGATCAGGTAGATTATTTTTAATCATGCGGAATGTTATTATTTGATATGGTAGTTACTTTATCAGTATCTTTGCTGAGCAATAAAAGGTTTTCTTCGGTCTTAGCTTTTATAATTTCATAGTAACCATGTGAACTCTTAGGCATTAGTTGATTAGAGCTCTTTGAAATTTCGGTGGTTCACTGTCTTTATTCTTGTTTAAGATGCTTGATAAACTAATTGTTTTCCATCATTTTGTCCAATAAACCTCTATTTGAACAGAAGATGCATACTCATGGGTCAGATAACATGGGATATGATGGTGATGATGCAGAAAGGTTTAGAAATGCTTATCGATCTCATTTCTCTGATTCGTTTTATAAAGTATTCTCTGAGGTAATTTTATTGTTCTTGTTCTTGATGTTGTTTTATCCCATTTGAATTTATATAGATGATTGAAATTTCCTTTTATGATTGACAGATCTTTGAAGAAGAAACCTCTCGTTTTTCATCAAATATTGAGGTCAATTTAACCTCTATTTCTCAGTTCTTGTGTGGAATATGTTCCTACATATCGAAGCTAAACCATTTCCTAGCTGTTTTGCAAGCAGGTGGAGATGTCCCTTTCTTTCGCAGAAGCTGTGAAAGGGTGCACCAAACATGTGTCTTTTGATGCATTTGTTCCCTGTGATTCTTGCAGTGAGTAAAGTTGAAATTCTTTTAAAATGCCTTCGAGCTGAAATTGTGTCTTTTGGAATTGTATTTTTGTATTTTCATATTTTAATATTTCTGTGGGAAATGATTTAATATTTTTTGTATATACAGCATAAAAAAAAAATTTCTTGAATAACCTAGGGCAGGGTATCCATTTTTGCTGCTTGTGTCTTTGATTTTGTCATTCAAGTAGTAGAAGGTAGGCTCGTAAGTAACCTCTAGAAAGCAATCCAGTCTAACAGAAACCATACATTAAGAAATTGTAGAATCAACCTAATTTTATAAGGAGACAAACAAACCCAATATAGCATCCCCCACCACCCCCCCCCCCCCCCCCCCCAAAAAAAAACAACAAAAACAAAAAAAAAAAAAAAAATAGTGCGCTCA
>JANHAO010020784.1:0-12742 GCA_026873985.1 Saraca asoca | reverse complement strand
TTAAATCAAAAGTTTTCAAACAAACTTTTTACATGTTCCTTCACAAGTTAAACTTTTATAAAAACTATTTTTCATTATGTGAATCGATTCATGAATTGATTTATCACTGGAAAACTTGTGAAATGAACTTGAATCGATTCATGAAGAAAACTTTTATTACCGAATGTTTGAATTTTTTTTTGAATTGATTCTCTAATCGATTCAAACACCTTTTACATTACACTATGATTCGATTCATTAATTGATTCGGTCATGAATTTTTACATAAGCTGAATCAATTAATAAATCGATTAGTTAGGTGTATGTTTATTATAACTGCTATGAATCAATTCAAGGACTGAAAGTTTGTTTCAATGTCGGTTATCTCAACTATAAATATCTCAAATCTTATTTCAAACATAACAATTACACAATAGACTTTGTGAGAAACAGAGAGAAACTCTAGGCTTATATCTGATATATCTCCTCACTTGATTTCAACAATTCAATTAATGTTTAAGCATTCTAAAGAAGATTTATGCCTAGATAATTGAGATACTTAATTCATTGTATTGTATTTCTTTACTCTATTCTTGGTTTATTTCTATTTTAGATTTCTAGATGTTAGGAATCTTGATACAAAAGAAGAGGTTGATCTTCCCTTTGCATCCTTTTTTGGTTATGAGGTTGATCAAAACTAGTCGGAGGTGCATTGAATTCTTGTAAATCTTCATAGCTATGAGTTTGATCATAGTTAGGTGAAGATATAGAATTTTTGTGTCAGAGATCTGCAAAAGCCCAGACAAATCCTATGTGTGTATAAGTTGTTAAGATCCCAGTGAAAATCTTGTTATGTAAATCTAGTTTATAGGAGCCCTGTTAAATTCCTATGTTTGTTAATAAAAGTGATCATATGGTTGAGTATTGATTCAGTGGATGTAGACATGAATTGCAGTTTCAATTCAAGTTGAACCACTTTAAAAATCCTGAGTCTTACTTCTTTACATCCTTTATATTCTTGCCTTTATATTTCTGCATAATTTTGAATTTTGTTAACTAAATTTTTGTCATACTACAATCAGATACAATTCTGTATAAATTATAATTTTACATAATTTGTACTCAATTTGTTGTATGATTTAGTTCTAATTAATTGTTAATCTAATACTCTGATATAACACTTAAATTGAAAACACTTCTGTTGTGCATATTATATGTAGTTGCAAATTACTTGCATACTACATCTAATTATAAACCATTTGTATACTAAATTCAAGTAGAGTTTTGTACAAAACAAAAGAGTTAAAGGTCTAACAATTTTCAAGGTCAAGATCATAATTTTTATTTTCTCTAGGACCAACAGTTGGTATTAGAGCTTTGTCTCTTGATATTCTTGTAGCTTAAAGAAAAGAATGGATTCCAGCATCATATTCTTGCCAGAATGTCATCCTATGCATAAAAGCCCCTGGATTTAATGATGAACATTACATGTACTCGAAGCAGAAAATTAGGGACTTATATAGAAGCTACATACATACATCTGTGGGATTTAGTTGAAGAAAACCATAAACCACCTAAGGCATTAATAAATGGAGTACCACAACCTAAGCCTAAGTCTTTGTGGACTGAAGAGGAGAAAAAAGCATTTACTAGCATCTAAAGTAAAATGGATTATTTCTAATTCTTGATCACCTAATGAGTATGAAAGGATTTCTATTTGTACTGTTGCTGAAGTGAAGATTGAGTTTCAATGGTACTGAATTGATCATTACTGGTAAACATATCATTTGTAAATGGTTTTAGGATAAATTTGCACCAAAATTGCTTTCAGGATTGTCTGAATTGAATCTCAAATTGATTCAAATTTTTCTAGGATTTTCTTGAGTTTTTGAATCGATTCAATAACCTATTTGCAATTAAAATTTTTAAGAATCAATTCATGAACCGATTCATAAAATTTTCAATCTTTTGGGAACTCTAAATTTTCTCTGAAAACCTTTTATCAATCTTGATGAATCGATTCCACAATCAATTCAATCTCAAATCAATCAATTCTCATAAAAATCTTGATGAATAATTTCAAAACCAAATTGATTCCAAAATTGATTTAACATTCTAAATCTTACACGTGGATCGATTCACAACACGTAAAATACACTATAAATTGATTATCAAATCAACTCACAACTTAATTTTTGTAAATACCAAATTGATTTTGCCTTCATTTATCAGTTACACACCTTCATGCTAGCTAAAACTCTTTCAAATTCTCTGACCTAAATCTGAAATATCAATCATTTTTCCTCAAATTTCTTCCACAGAATTGCTAGAAACTGCAAATCTAACAATTCCAACTAATCGATTACTTCAAAATAACTCAAAATTAGCCGATCCCAATTTCAACCCATAAAACATTACCATTAGAAAAATGTCAAAATGCATCAAACTCACAGTTGCAAAGAAGAAGGATAAGAATGCAAGCCAATCCTCTACACAAGTAGGAGAGGCATCACATTTTCTGTCCCCCGGTGAGTATGCTAACTTCCTACAATTATCGAATAGGAAAATAGAACCCCTTAAATGTTTTACTAACGAATTACTAGAAACAATACACCTATCTACTTTATTAGCAAAATACAAACTAGAAAAATTTTTGACCCATAATGGCAACTACCTACCCTAGGTTAGTTAAAATGTTCTATACAAATTTAGTGGCTACTAATGATAAGTTGTCATGTTATGTTATGCACAAACATATTGTAGTTGATTCAGAACTATTGGCAAATATTTTTATATGGATTCATCATCCCTTAAGCTTAGTGCAGGATCCCTTCCTAACTATAGCAGGGAATTTGCCATTAAAATGCTATTTCCTTATTCCACCCCCAAGGATGGAAGTGGGAAATTGCTTATTACTGGCCTATCCCTTGAAGATAGGATCCTACATTATGCTTTATGTAAAGTGATACTTCCAAGGGTAACAAATTTTACTCAAATTATGGAGGATGAGTTTTTTTGATGTGGATCATCAAAAATCAACCTGATTTTGACATGCCCTATTTTATACTCAAATATCTAGCAGAATGTTTTAGATGACCAGATATTGGATTCCTCCCTTTTAGTATGATTCTTTCCCCCATTTCTATACAATTTAAATTGCTAATTTCTGAAGAACACCAATTTTATCAAATAAATGCAATAACCACAATAACTACATCACATCTACATAAGATGCAATTAGAATAGGATGATCAAGGAACATGGAAAAGGAAAAGGGTACAACTTCCCTAATCCATTGAAGGAGCAATAAGCTTAGAGGGAACTAGGTTATGTAGTGAGTTTGAAAATATATTAATTGAAGAAATGAAAAGATTGTATAGCCACCTACTAGATCGCCTTGACACACATCAATCACTATTTGAGTCTTAGAAGACCACATGGCAAATATAGAGAAAGAAACTCGAACACACCATAGCTGGGTCAATGAGCAGCTCAGTACCATAGAGACTCAATTGTATGAGATATCACAGCAAATGCAACGAGGGATGATGAAGGTAAACTTCATGCAATGGACTTCCTACAAGATCCTCTGCCTACTAAGTATGTTGTCATATGTTAATTGTGTCATGTATCCCTTAGTCCCTTTCACATTTTCTTCATATTTGTTCTAATTTGATTTTCTGATGTATTTTGATAAATTGTTATGGATTGTTGTTTTGAATACTTTGATAGTTTGATGATTATTTGAATATTCTATTATCTGGATATTCTATGTTTTTTTCTACTATAATGTATGGATTCTAAAATTATTATTATTTTTTAAATCAAGATCAATATCAGAAGTTGTAAAATCATTATTTCAGGAAAATGAGTAACTAATTAAAATTGAGCTTTTTTCTAATTTTTTTTGAAGATCTAATTTTTCTTCTCTTTTTATTGAGCACTAGTTTCCTTTTTGATGTGCCAAAAGGGGAAGAGAGATGAGATTTTCAAAAACAAAAATTGATTTTTTGAGAAAACTACAATTTTCAAAGAAAGATAAAATTTTTGATGAAGAAAAGATGGGTAAAAATGAGGAACATGAAATCATTTTTTCTCATCTAAAAGTGATTTTTCAGAAACTTTGAATCTCATCTAAATTGTTTGTTATCATAAAAAGGGGGAGATTGTTAGCCTAGGAAATCCTAGCTACATATTTTCTTTAGTTTTGATGATTGTAAAACAATTTTAGTTAATATTATAAACTAACTATATGTTTGAGTGTTTATTTGTTTTCCAGGATTCAAAGTTAATCAAAGGTTGCACAAAAGATCAACATTAGTTCTAAGCTTTTTATTTGATTTCCTAGGATCTTTTGTAATTGAGATTTTATTCAAATTGCTCAATCATATTTTCTAAATCAACTTACATTGAGGTAGAATAAATAAGTTAAAATGAGTTTTAAATCAAAAGTTTTAAAACAAATTCTTGACATGTTCTTTCACAAGTTAAACTTTTATAAAAACTATTTTTCATTGTGTGAAGTTTTCAAAAAAACTCTTTACATGTTCCTTCACAAGTTAAACTTTTATGAAAACTATTTTTCATTGTGTGAATCAATTCATAGATCGATTCATCACTGGAAAACTTGTGAAATAAACTTGAATTGATTTACCAATCAATTCATGAAGAAAACTTTTCTTATAGAAGGTTTGAAATTTTTCTGAATTGATTCTTTAATTGATTCAAACACCTTTCACATTACATTATTATTTGATTCATCAATCAATTTGGTCATGAATTTTTACACAAGCTGAATTGATTCATATATTGATTAATTAGTTATAAGTTTGTTATAACCACTATAATCGATTCACAAATGGATTCAAGAACTAAAATTTTTTCAATGTCAATTTTCTCAACTATAAATATCTCAAACCTTATTTCAAACATAACAATTACATAATAGATTTTGTGAGAAATAGAGAGAAACTCTGAGCTTATATTTGATATATCATTACCTCACTTGATTTCAATAATTCAATCAATCTTTGAGCAACCTAAAGAAGATCTCTGCCTAGATAATTGAGATATTGATCTCAATTCCTATATTGTATTTCTTTACTTTATTCTTGGTTTATTTTTGTTTTAGATTTCTAAGTGTTAGGAATCTAGATACAAAGGAAGAGGTTGATCTTCCCTTTGCATCCTTCTTTGGTTATGAGTTTGATCATAAGTAGAAGGAGGTGCATTGAATTCTTGTAAATTTTCATAGCTGTGAGATTGATCATAGTTAGGTAAAGATATAGAATTTTTGTGTCATAAATTTGCAAGAGCCTGGACAAATCTTGTGTGTGTATAGGTTATTAAGATCCCAGTGAAAATCTTGTTATGTAAAACTAGTTTGTAGGAGCCATATTAAATTCCTATGTTTGTTAATAAAAGTGATCATATGGTTGACTATTGATCTAGTGGATGAATTGTAGTTTCAATTCAAGTTCAACCATTTTAAAAATTTGAAATCTTAATTCTTTACATACTTTATATTCTTGCATTTATATTTCTGCATAATTTTGAATTCTATTAACTGAATTTCTATCATATTGGAATCTAATTCAATTCTATATAAATTTTATTTTTACACAATTTTTACTTAATTTGTTGTATGATTTAATTCTATTGTGGGTTTGCTATTGCGTAAACAGGCTGGTAAAAGTCCAATGGATAAATTCAGCTAACAAAGGCTCAGCTCATTTTGATTGAGGCCACCGGACCAAGACATTAGGTCACTAAATATGAGCTAAGGTTGGTAGTCAACACAGGTCAAAGTAGCAACCTGAAGTTAAGAGAACAAGGCCTTGCTCCTAACTTATAACAAGAGTCTTAACCATCAAGAAAGCCCATCCAATCTTTTATTCTGGTAGGAGTCTGTCGTAACCATCTATCCTGATCCACTATATAATCCTAATTAAGTCGTGATACTTATTTGTTATAGATTTACATTCAAATTGTAATGCCCCCAACCATTATAAAAGGGGATGAAATCATTGTACATGATGTATTATATCATCATATACAAAACACTCAGCAAGGAGTAATAAAAGCCATGGACATAGGGGTCAAAGTGACTTTAGTCGAATCATGTTAAAAACTTCTGGTGTCTTCTTGTTCTTCCCCTCTCTCTTTTCTCCTTTTCTACATTCATTCTATAGCTTAGGGTTTAGAACTTGGGTTGATCAAATTTTATAGTCAACATTTTGGCACTAGAAGAAGGGCCCTAAACTGCATTCACTGTTATTTTATGATGGCTAGAGGAAGAACCACCAAAAGTTCAGATGTTGCAGTTGGCCAACTAGATGGTCATACAAAGCATCAAGAGGATTTGGTTCTCCATGCAAGCACTTCCACCATCCCCGCCGTAGGTGTTGCCACCGACATGCCACCTGCAACCTCAAACAAACTTGATATCATTGATAGAATACAAGCATGGCATCAACGTCACAAGGCACTGGAGAAAATGGTAGGAGAGCTGGCTTAGGTGATTAGGGCATTAACTCAAGCACGAGCCTAGGGCTCATAAGAGCAGGTTAGGGACATTGTGTAGAAAGAAGCTCTCTAATAGTTACTGGAAGGAGCTTAGGAAGAGTGGCCAACCAAAGAAGAATGTTAACATGCTCATTTAGCTCGCTCTACCAACTCATAGCCAAGGTTGGAGGCCTATCGAGTTTGTGAGGAAGATGAGGGAGACTATCAGTGATGTGAGGGTTCATGTCAAGCTAAAGACTCAAATAGGACTAGTAGGAGACATGCCTTAGATCAAAAATCGCCAGGCCATGAGTAGAAAAAGCATAGGAATTTAGGTCGCCACAGAAAGAGGAGCCAACCATCTCCCAACCATTGATCTGAGACTCAAGATCACATGGTAGAGGAGCTGCTTCAAAAGGTAAAGTAATTGGAACAATGCCTTTGAACTTAGGACCATCGAGATCATTACAATGGGAGTATGCCATTCACTAGGGAGATCAAGAAAAAGCCTTTCCCACATAGGTTCAAAGTTCCCACTATCCCACTATACGATGGGGATAGTGATCTATACAACCACCTGGATGCATTTAACGTACAAATGGATCTTCAAATGGCCAATCCTTTGGTCAAGTGTCATGTTTTTCTAGCCACTATAAGGGACTTACCTTGAACATGGTTCAGGAATCTCAAAGTTTGTAGCATTGATGGTTAGGAAGAATGTCAGAGGAGATTCATTAATTAATACAAGGCACTGAGGAGGTAGCTCGTACTATCTTGCCACCTCGCAATAGTCTTTCAGTGAAAGAACAAATCACTGAAGGACCACATTAGTCGGTTTAGACATAAGGTCAATAATGTAGAAAACCCTTCAGATGAGAGCATCTTAATAGTGATGTCAGTGGGACTCTGTAAGGATGGGAAGCTATATGAGAACATATACAAATCTCTGGTAAAGGACCTCAGAGAATTCTACAAATGTACTACTAAAGAGATCAGGTGGGAGGAAACCTTTGGCCTGAAGTCCAAAGACAAGACAAACAACTCCAACGAGAGAAAAAAGAGGGGCAATACCAGAAACAACAAAGAGGGTTAGGATGATGACCTTAAAAATTAGGTCACAAAGAAGGCTATGAATGAGTGATCTTAGCGTAAAGGTTGCTATGATAGGTACAACGTCCTATCAGATACTTCAAAAGCATTTTCATGATGGAAAAAGATAGGGAAGATTTCAGGAAGCCCAACCCCATAAAGACTCCCTACAAGTTCAAAAACATAGACAAGTATTGTGCTAATCATGATAAAGTCAGGCATAATACTTTGAAATGCAGGGTACTTAAAGATGTAATTGAGGACCTGATCAAAAGTGGTCATTTAAGAGATCATGTAGTGTGACTTACGAAGTAGTGACCTCAGTAGCATCAGTAACCTATACAGTAGCAATGCCTACGAACTCCCGAGTAGGATGTGGCACCCTCAGTAAGAACTATATTCACCATTCATGGTGGGCCACACATCACAGGTACTTTAAATAGGTCTCATGAACGTTACGTGTGAGAAGAAAATATGTCTTGCTCTCAAGACACAGTGGATCTGAAGGTCGCACTAAAAAGGTAAGAGCAACCTCGGACAACATCACCTTTATAGAGGAGGATGCACAAGGAATGCATTTTCCCCATAATGATACATTGATTATCCAAGCTAGAATTGGCAATGTCAAGGTACGAAGGATTATGGTTGATACGAGTAGCTTAATGAATGTAATGTACAACGGATGTTTTGAGTAGATGGGCTTAAGCATAGACCAACTGAAGTCTTTTCCAGAGCCCCTTGATGGCTTTCAGAAGATGCAATACTACTAGCGGGGCAGGTCAGGCTCCCCATTACTCTTAGAGATTTAGGACGCCAAGTAACTATTTGACCAGATTTTCTAATCGTTGACTACCCGTTAGCTTACAATGTGGTACTAGGGTGGCCTATATTGAATGAATTGGACATGGTCACATCAACTAGGACAATAACAATCACATTCTTAACCCTCAATGGAATTGGGTATGTGTGAGGTGAGTAGCACATAGCCCGATGCTGCTATGAGGAAGCAGTGAAGTTGGGGGGTGAAAGCAAAGAAGGTTAATATGATTTCTAGTAGAGAAACATGATCTACGAGCATAATAAGGGTCAGTCACAACCTTGACCCCCATCAAGTTGATGTAGACAGAGCAATTACACCAATGGAGGGGCTCAAAGATGCACAAGTTAGTGAGGCAGATGCTGAAAGATGTCTTGAGCTGGGAAAAAACTTGTCTCCAGATATAAAAACTTAAGTAGTCGAATTCTTTAAGGCAAACTTGAATTTTTTTGCTTGGAACCATGATGATATGGTAGGAATTGATCCTAAGATCATGTCACATAAACTCAATATCGACCCTTATCACAAGTCGATCCATCAGAAAAGGAGGCCAATGACTGCTGAGCGATACCTCATTCTTAAGGAAAAGGTGGATAAGCTTTTGGCCAACAAGTTCATTTGAGAAGCTTACTACCTGACTTGGGTGGCCAACCCTATACTAGTAAGAAAAAAGAATGGAAAATGGAGGACTTACATTAATTTCATGGACCTCAACAAGGCATGTTCAAAGGATAGCTTCCCTCTACCGAGGGTTGATCAGCTCATAGATGCAACTACTGGTAACCCGCTTCTCAACTTCAAGGACGCCTACTCGGGGTATAATCAGATCCCTATGAACCTATAAGATGAGGAACATACCTCGTTTATCACCGACTGCAGGCTATACTATTACAAGGTGATGCCCTTTGGACTAAAGAATGCATGGACAACCAACCAGTGATTAGTCAATATGATGTTCAAAGAGCAGATCAGGAAGACAATGGATGTTTATGTGGATGATATGCTAGTAAAGTCTGAATAGGCCGTTAACCATATCTGTGACCTAGGGGAAATGGTCCAAATTTTGAGAAAGTATTGGATAAAGCTAAATCCCCACAAATGTGCATTTGGAGTGGCTTCGAGAAAATTCCTTGGATTCTTGGTCAACAATAGGGGAATCGAGGCAAATTCATAGAAAATTAGAGCACTTATTGATATGAGATCCCCCATCAGAATCAAGGATGTACAAAGCCTTAATGGCAAAGTTGTAGCACTCAATAGATTCATCTCAAAGCTGACAAACAAATGCATCCTATTCTTTGATGTATTGAAGAAGATGAAACAATTTGAGTGGATAGAATAGTGGGAGTCCACTTTCCAACAACTAAAGCAATATATGGCCCAAGCTCCTCTTTTATCCAAACCAACGGAATGTGGGAAGCTCATCGTTTACCTAGGGATATCCCAGCATGCTCTCAATGCAGCACTAGTATAGGAAGAAGGAGGAGCGTAGTTCTTGGTTTACTATGTAAGTAAGGGGTTACTAGAAGTTGAAATGAGGTACTCACCAATGGAGAAACTTGCCTATTGTGGTCACATCGAGGAAGCTACGACCTTATTTTCAAGCACATACCATAGAAGTGCACACATAGTTCCCACTAAGGCAGATCTTACAAAAGACTGATACCTCAGGTCATTTACCAAAGTGGGCAATCAAGCTAGCTTAGTTTGACATTAAGTACAAGCCCAGGCTAGCAATCAAGGGGCAAGCCTTAGTGGACTTCATTATAGAGTTCACGGGGCTTGTAGAACAAGAAATAGAGACTTCAGAGGATCCATACTAGGAATTGTATGTCGATGGGTCATCAAGCAAACAGAAGGCTGGGGCAGGTGTGCTTCTGATCAACCCTGAGGGACACCAAATCCATTGCGCACTAAGATTCAATTTTTAGGATGCAAATAACGAAGTTGAATATGAAGCATTATTGGCAGGGCTCAATTCGCATGGGAGATATGAGCTAAAAACCTAAGAATATTTAGGGATTCCTAACTTATAGTTTGCCACGTGCAGGGTGAGTACCTGACAAGGGGGTTAAAGAATGCCATCTACCTTCAAAAGGTTCATGAACTACTTAGATCTTTCTAGTAGTATGAGATCAATTAGATCTTATGAGCTCAAAACACTTATGTAAATGCATTAGCTTGGTTGGCCACAACTAGAGATATAGATTTTTTTAGGAACAATCCCAGTGAAGTTCTTTCCATCACCAAGCATGAAGCAGAAGGATGCCGTAATGACAATTATTGTGGCACATAACTCATGGATAAGTTCAATCTTAGATCACTTATAGGATAACAAATTGCCACAAGATAAGATAGAAGCTAGTCAATTGTGAGCTCGAGTAGCTAGATACTGCATCTACGATGACATGCTTTATAAGAAGGGGTTCTTAGCCTCACTCCTAAGGTGCATAAATAGTCACAATTGTGACACTGTCCTAAAGGATATTCATGCTGGCCATTGCTGAAACTATGCTGGGGGGCTGTCCTTAGCTCACAAGGCACTTTGGTAGGGATTTTATTGGCCCATAATGAAACAGGATGCTATTGACCTCATTAGGAAGTGTGACAAGTGTTCAAGATTCACCAAGGTCCCACGAGCTCCAGTAATCCATCTGCAATAGATGGTCAGTCCTTGGCCTTTCACGATCTGGGGCATAGACCTGATTGGACCACTCCCAATAGGTCGTAGAAAGTGCAAACATGTAGTGGTCATTGTTGACTATTTCACTAAGTGGGCAAAGGTAAAGGAACTGGCACAAATCTCTTTTGCGAAGATTGAAAAGTTCATATGGGCTAATATTATTTGCAGGTTTGGAGTCCCTCTACAGATCATGATCGACAGCAGGACCCAATTCAATAGTGAGTAGTTCCTTAGATTCTATGATGATCTTAAAATCATAAAGAGTTTTTTAGCGGTAGACCATCCTTAAACCAATAGATAAGTTGACACTATTAACAAGATTATCAAATAGGTCCTAAAGAAGAGGTTAGAGGCCAGGAAGGGAGCATGGGTAGACGAGTTGCAAAAGGTACTTCGGGCTTATAGAACCACAGCTCGAAGCACCATAGGAGAAACTCCATTCTCAATGGTAATGGATTCAAAGCCACGATCTCAGCTGAACTTGAGGTAACTTCATAATGGAGAGCTACTTTCAATCTGGAGCATAACAATCAGTTGTTCGTTGCAAACCTCAACCTCATAGAAGAGACAAAAGAAATAGCCTGTCTCAGAGTTGCAATCTATTAGTAATGGGTCACGTGATATTAAAATAGGAAGATTTGAGTTCAACACTACAGAATCGGAGAACTTGTTCTATGCCTCATCCTCCTTGGGGTTCATAAGGCCAGTGATGGGACACTAGGTCTGAACTAGGAAGGACCATGCATGATCAAAGAAAATTTGGGAAATGGATCTTACCATCTAGTAGACATGAGTAGAGTTGAGTTCTTTCGAGCTTGGAACGCTGAACATCTCCACCCATATTATCAATAAGCTTGAGTTTGCTTATCTAACCTTATAATATTCTTTTTAGTTCTTATGGTTGTTTGTTAACTCTTGAATGAATTTTCAACAAAGTACTATCACCGAAAGCGGCCTACCAATAAGTGATCACTTGACCTCCTAAATCCGAAAAGACTTGGCACTGTATGTGACCAACTATTCGGCACCACATGCAACTTACTTTTTGGCATCGTATGTGACCTACTATTTGGCACTACATACGACCTACTCTCTAGCACTATATGTGACCAATTATTTGACACCACATGCAGCCTACTCTTTGGCATCATATGCGACCTACTATTCGGCACCACATACGACCTACTCTTTGGTGCCGCATGTGACCAACCATTCAACACCACATGTGACCTACTCTTTGGCACTCTATGCAACTTACTATTTAGCACCACATATGACCTACTTTCTGGCACTACATGTGACCAACTATTCACATCACATGCAACCTACTCTTTGGCACCACATGCGACCTAGTATTCGGCACCGCATACGACCTATGCTTTGGAATCGCATGTGACCAACTATTCGGCACCACACGCGACCTACACTTTGGCACCGTATGCGACCTACTATTTAGCAACACATACAACCTACTCTTTGGCACCACATGTGACCAACTATTCAACACCACATGTGACCTACTCTCTGGCACTGTATGCAACCTACTATTTGGCACTGCATATGACCGATTCTTTGGCACCGCATGTGACTGATAACACAAGATTTGACATAGTTAATTGGCCTCATACTTAGCATTGTAAGAGTTAAATTGTCATGTTTGCAGCTGAATT